>JAJPUD010005677.1:0-101562 GCA_023553655.1 Myrmecobius fasciatus | reverse complement strand
GGAAGGAAGGAAGGAAGGAAGGAAGGAAGGAAGGAAGGAAGAAGACTAGGGAGAGGGATCAAGGACTAAAAGGTAGAAGTTATAAGGAGGTGAATTTCAGTTCAACATAAACAAATAACTTTTTAATAATTAAAGTTATTCTATTTTAATGGAAGAAGCTGCCTTTTGAGAAAGGTAATCTTAATTAATGGCAGTACAAAGAGGAAACAAAGAACTGACTTTTTTTCTTTTTTTTTTTGATGGTGGTTGTCGTTTTGCTGAGACAATTGAAATGAAGTGACTTGCCTAGGATCACAAAACTAGGAAGGGTAAAGTGTCTGAGACCAGATTTGAATTTAGGTCCTCCTGACTTCAGGGCTGGTGCTCTATCCATTGCGTCACCTAGCTGCCCATGACTTTCTTTCTTTATGGTGTTCTATTGGGTTTTTTTTCCCCTCTAAATTTTGAATTTGAAATTCTCTCCCTCCCTTTTGTTCCCTACCCATAGAGGACAAGCACTATGATATGAATTATACATGTGAAATGAAACAAAACCTATTTCCATATTAACCATGTCACACACAAAAAAGTAAGAAAATTATACTTCTATTTCCACTCAGCATTTATCAGTTCTCTCTCTGAGAGTGGATAGCATTCTTCAGAACTGTCTTGAATCACTGTATTCATCAGAGAAACTAAGTCTTTCATACTTGAACCATCATTACAATATTACTATGTACAAAGTTTTCCAGTTTTTTTGAAATCATCACCCTCATCTTTACAGCACATTCCATCACAATCATATACCATAATTAGTTCATCCATGAGGCCTTTATCAGAGAAACTTGTGAAATTTTTTGGTATTACTTTGTCGTACTTTTTAACAAAATGTAGTTTCCCTGATATCTTTTAATTACATCTAATTTTGCCTTTTAAAAAAAATGTTAACTGAAATGGAGTCATTAGCTTAGGATTGCCCACATCTAATTTTTTAAGGAATTACTTTCTTAAGATATATCTCAAATAAGTACATATTTTTATACTTCTTTTTCCACTTGGTCAATTTTGCTCAGTTCTTTTCTTCAGTGAATTTTGGTATCTCCTTTTCCTTTTGGCCTGCTTTTTAAATAGTTCTTTTCATCAGGGAATTTTTGTGGCTCTAACCATTAGACCAATTCTGGTCTGTAGTGTATTGTTTTCTTCGGTATTTTTTGTGCCTTTTATCAAGGTTAATTCTCTTTTATAATTTTCTTGAATCACTCTCACCCCTCTGAAGAATTTTTCTTCTAACATTCTTATTTTTTTCTTTAACTCTTCCAAGAATTCTTGTTGGGCTTGTATCTAACTTTTTTTTTTCTTTTGAAACTTTGGTTGTAGCTCTTTTTACATTGTTTTCTTCTTCTGAATTTATGTCTTGTTCTTCCCTATTACCAAGGTAGCTTTTGATGGTCTAAATTCTTCTAATTTTTTTTTTTTTTGGTCTTGGCTTATTTTCCCAGCCTATTTCTTAATTCTGAACTTTACATAAAAGTTGGGTTCTGTTCACCTACGGGTGGGGAGCCAAGGTTTTTCAGGCTGCGGTTTTCAGAACTAGTTCCGGAAATCTTTAAATTTTCAGTGCTTACAATGTGATGAGATCAGGGTGGTCCCTGCAATCTTGGTCTATACTCTTGTCTTTACCCTGGAAGGACCCTTGATCCCTGGCAACTGAAAACTAGCATTCTTCTTAGCTCTGGAACTGTGACCAGGACTCTTGTTTTCCTATAGACTCAAGCACTAGTGCTCCTTTCTGTCTTGGAATCGCAACTAGGGAGATTGCTCTCTTGTGAAGGACTATAACTGTTCTTCTCTGACCTACAACTACAACCCAGAACTATGTATGGGTAATGCAACAGGGCCTTGCTCCCAATGTCAGCTCAGGGTCACCTATAATCTCATTTTGATTAATTTCCTGACTCCTTTATTATCTTTGGGCTGAGAACTCCTAAAGCTTCTTCTGCCACTGTTCCAACCACTTCCCAGAATTGACTTTTATGAGAAATACTACAAATGTGATTCTCATTTTGGGCAGAAGGTTGGATTGGATACTTCCAAAGTCTTATTTAATACAAAACAGTTGTGGAAACAGATTATCTGCTACATTCATGTCACACTACTAATTTCCTTACCCTCTATTTCTCATCTACTCTCAAAAGGTTGCAATGCTTCCATCATTTCCCATTCTGGAAGAGTATACAGTCTGAATTTGATAGCCAACAACTATTATTTTTCCTTTAGCCCACATTCTAAATTCACAAACACTACTCTACCAAAATACTTTAGTACACAACCTAATTTTCTACATAGTACAACTAATAACAACAATGTAAAAGATGAGAACAGAGAGAACAGAGCTTTGAGGCATTTAATTTAGGCATTCAATTCTGCAACTGCAATGAAATCACAGACTAAGATTATATAAAAAAGGGAAAAAAGGAAAACATTTATATTCGGCATTTTTTCTTCAGAGATTTTATATATATATATATATATATATATATATATATATGTATATATATATATATACCAAGTCTTCCTATAAACAATTATCTTAATAAGAGACTGAACCACACAAAGTGTTTTTATATATAGTTTCTAACAAGAAGAATGACTTAATTTGTAAGGTACCATGCCAAGTTAAACTAAGGTTTAACTAAGTAAATTGGAGCAATAAACAAAATATTCTCACCATTGCTACTGGCTTTGGCACTCTTTGCCAACTGTGCTCGAGTAGCAGCAATCAGACTGTCATGAGCCAACTCCTGAACACGAATGAACCATGGCATGCTGCTGTCAGTACTGTCACTAGAGAGAAAATCATTCCCAGAATCCTCTGCTTCATCCTGTACAAATACTAAGTGCTCAGCTGAAGAGCCCAGGCCTAGAAAAGACAAAATATCAGAAGCAAAGTGGGGTCAAATAGAAACTTATCTTTTTTATATCAAGTCAAATTCTCTTGTTCAGGTAATAAAGATATTGTGTCTTCAAAAAATCTTCTTCAAATTAAATTTTTAACAGAACATAACCATTAGAATAGGGATGTTGAGAGAGATTGCAGAATTTTTCTGTAGGTTTAGGGTGAATTACAAGAAGTTTTGCCTAAAAATGTGGGACAAGCTAAGATACTCTTTTGAAATCTCTATCATTTTTATTTAAACAGTTATTAAACCCATTTTACCAAAGTGACACAAAAATGAGTGTTGAGGCTAAGACTAAAACCCAAGTCAATGGCCTTAATTTAGATTATAATTTCTTAGATACAAAACAGAAATAAAATTTTATTTCACTGTGGCATCTGAGATATATTTATAATCCATAAAGTCTTTCGTTTTTCTTAAAAACAGAGTCCAGGACAAGGGAAAGGATACCTGCTCTTGTTAGATTAAGAAGGATAAAAGAAGTACTGTCGCTTGGTTGAAGGTCTTGCAATAAGCTAGGAGACTCTGAAGTTGACAAAAGCTCAGGGGACTTCTGTACAGTGTGTGCCCTTGTTTCCTCTCCGTCAGGGCCTAGGTTCACTTGAAGGCTTCTCAACACAGCAGAGGAAGGAACCTCTTTACAGGAGCTGGTAGGATTTGGAGTATCATCTAGTAAAGAGAAAATACTTCCACTTTACATAGCACATATTTCCAAGGAGCTCAGGACTATAATATACTTAATTCTTATCTTATAGCCTCTAATTATTTCTCTGGAGTAGGCCAAGAACAGGAATCAACTCTACTTTACAAAATGAGAAAATTGGCCCAGAAAGAAAAAAGATGCTTCAAAACCAGAATGGCTGGCAGAGTAGACTAAACAATCCCAACAGAATACTTAACTATGACAGAACATGTTGTGATTATTACAGAATGCAGTCAACTGAAGTTAAATGACAGAATATAGCCAATTAAAGCACCAAATTAAACCAAATGATGTTCTTTCCCCAAAAAATACATTCAATAGCATCAAATTTTTAACAGAGCATTTTACAAAAAGGCTCATCTTCCCAAAAAATCTCATCCAGGGTTTTTAAAGGTAAGTAATAAATTTCTGTTAGATGGTAACCAGAAAGGGAAGCAATAGTTTAGGAAATAAACAGAAGTTTAAGAAATTGGAGGTACCCTGATAAAACCTAAATTCACATTAAACCCATATAAGTAAATAAAAGCTATACAAGCCATTGCTCTTGGAGCATCTTTTTGGGACAGGAGATGGATTTTCACAACAATCACTTGTCACAGAATATAAAGTCCTCAGGGTTTGTTTTTATAAAATTCAGGAAAG
Source organism: Myrmecobius fasciatus (assembly GCA_023553655.1). Classification (NCBI taxonomy): domain Eukaryota; kingdom Metazoa; phylum Chordata; class Mammalia; order Dasyuromorphia; family Myrmecobiidae; genus Myrmecobius; species Myrmecobius fasciatus. The sequence goes on along the minus strand of JAJPUD010005677.1, from coordinate 97,281 downwards.
AATGTTATCCTCTATCAGTTCTAAGGGACATGACTCTCTTCAACAATGAAATGCTTCAAACCAATTCCAATTGTTCAGTGAAGAAAGCCATATACACCCAGAGAGAGGGATGTGAAATGTGGACCACAACATAACATTTTCATGTTCTCTATTGAGGTTTGCTTGCATTGTATTTCCTTTATCGGATTATTATTTCTCGTAGATACGATTTCTCCTGCACAAAAAATGTTATGTGGCAATAACTATACATATATTAGATTTCTTAAGTATTCTAACATAATTATCATGTAGTGGATATCCTGCCATTTAGGGGAGGGGTGGGGAGTAGGGGGGAAAAATTTGTAACAGAAAGCTTTGTAAGGGCTAATATTTAGGAATTACCCATACATATGTTTTGCAAATAAAAAGTATTAATAAAATAAAAAAAAAAGAAATATGCAAAGCACTTAAAAATGATTTTTTTTTGGTGCTTTTAAGAATAGTATGAGTTAAGTATCACAGGTAGTTAATATTTTGCAGATGGGGAAAATAAGTGCTTTACCCATGATGTAGTAAGTGTTTCTGTCTTGGATTAGATAGGATTAGAATCCTGGATCCAAGATATTTTGCAGGGTTTTTATTGCAGGGTAGCAATATAAAAGGTATAAAGAGATGAAACCATTATTGGCAGAGGGAGGTAATGAAAGGATTTGAATGCCACATGATTTTTATATTTTTTACTACTACTAGGGCTATAAACCAAAAAGAGTGGAGAAAGGGGGGAAAGACCCATGCTGTTAACAGTTCCAACAGAATTTTGTCCCCTTTCTTGTATTCTTGCAAATCACTTCCAAATTAAGAGGGAAAATAGCACCATTAGAAAACAGTAATACACAGAATGGTGTTGTACATAAAATAGTAAATTAATATTAATAATTTTTATTATGAAACCAGACAGATTTAACATCTGTAGTATGTACTTTACATATCAAAAAATACAAAATTCAGACTCAGTTGAGCTAGGACTTAAAAATTAGCTCCCCCCATCTAATAGATGCCTTCCATGGCATCTCTTAGCAGTCATCTAGGTTCTACATGAATACATGTACTGAGTTGGAATTTAATCATCAGTATTCCCTTCCATGTCTAAAAAGTTCAAATGTTATACTAGGCTAAATCTGTTTTTTTGTTTTTTTTAAACTGCTACTCATTGTTCCCAAAGTTACAAAAAATAAATCTAATCCATATTCTATACTGCAAAATTAAGCTTTCTGGAAACAGCTATCAGGAACCTTTTCCAGACTAAAATAACTCATATCCTTTTTAATCACATGACATGGATTCCTCACCTTTAACTTTCTAGTCACCCTCTAACTCACCCAGTTTGTCAATGTCTCTCTTAAAAGTGGTATCCAAGTGAATAAAATACCTCATGTGTTCTGACCATGCAGAGTAAAATGAAACTATTACTTCCTTTGTTCTAAATGTAGTCACAAAGGTCAAAGGTCCAGTTTGACAGTCACCTCACATTGTTCATTTATCATAAAAACAACAAAAGATAATATTCATGTTCATTAAGCACTGTCATTTTCAACTTTGACTCAAAGAAAATATATACCAGGACTCGTCCCAATTTGCCAATTATTGTCAAGAGTACCAGCATTCTTTCACTCACTCAAGTTTACAATGCTACTATCATCTTTAATTCCTCCCTCACATTCACCTCACAATCCAACGTGTTCAAGTCTTGTCGTTTCTACTTTTATAACATATCTCACTTATTCTCCATCCACACAGTCACCACTCTGGTGTAGATTGTATCACCTAAAACTTAGGCTATTTTAATAATGTTCTAGTTCATCATATCCCTGTGCTTAGGCACTCCCTATTTGGCTGCCAAACTTATTTTTTCTAAAGTGCAGTCGTGACCATGTCACCTTCTATTTAAACATTAATAGATTTCTATAACTTCCAGGATAAAAATATAAAATGTTCTGTTACATATGTAATAGTCCCTTACAATCTAATCCATCTTACCTTTCTACTCTTTTTATACTTTACCCCACATACTGGCCTACTTGCTATTCCTTAAACATGACAACCTAACTACTTTATATTCTCTACTCTATACCTTTTCACTGGTGGTACCCAAATGTGTGTAACATTTTCTCCACTCCTTACACTTTCTGGGCTCCCTGGACTTCTTCAAGATTCAGATCAAATCCCAATTTCTGCAAAAGTCATTTCCCAGTTCCCTCCCTATAAGATCTTCCCTCTGAAATGACCTTCCATTTATTACATACACATTTTTTATATCTATGTCTAATATGTACAATCATTTGAGTGTTGTGACTTCTATTAAAAATATGAGCTTCCTGAGGAAAGAGATTGTTTTTGCCTTCCTTTGTATCCTTAGTATTTAAGCTTAGTATAATAAGTAAACAAACATATCTTCTATAGATTAAATAAATATGCTATATAATACTATTTTTAAGTATGCAGATGTGATTAATAAGCTACAAATTTATTTAAAAACATTACTGAATTTCATGTTATCTTTTTTTTTAAAAAATAATATATTTTCTCAGTCAACAGATAGTAATGGCAAAACTACTATCATGTAAATTTGTTTAATGTTAAAAAGGCTCCAAAAGGCTGGAAATCTCTTGAACACATTTTCTCTAGGGGCTCTTACTACTCTTAACATTCTATTATTCCAAGAAGATAGGCAACATCTGACTAGGACACTTCCTGTGTCAAACATGAAACAGACTGGAGTTGTCAAATGCTTCTCTCTCTGGTCTATTTATCTTCTTGCTTCCCCCACAAGTGTCATAGGCAGAGTCCAAGAGCAAATGAGATGGTATCTAGAAAAAGCCGAGAGACTCCCAGACAGATTCTGCATCATATGGCAATATCTAATGCTATATATAATGCAAAAATAATAAGGTACATTTCTATACTGCTGGATAAGACTACACCAAAAACACCATGATCAAAGTGTTAGATACCATGGTAACAGGAGATCTAAACATCAAGTCCAGCCTTAAATGGTCCAAAATTATTTTTTCATCTTTCCATATTCATCCATCAGTTATAGAGATAGACTTTCTCACTATACCCATTCAGTTCATGAACATTCTAGAACAGTTTAAGCCCCTTCCAATGCCCAACACCCAGAACATCACTAAGCATAAATAGTAAGTATTAAAAATATGCTTATAGATTGGTTGATTCTATCATCCTATTGCCATTTGTTCATTTATTTGTGATTGTTAACTGTTACCTGGTAACACGAGCCGGCTGCATTCTGAGGTCTCAGTAACAGGCAGCAGAGACAGACAAGTGATGTCTTTAGGTTCAGATTCCACTAGACCCTGTCCCAGTGGTATTGACGTGTTCTGAACAAACTGGACCAGCAGCTGGAAGGGGAAGAAGATAGAGAGGGCATTCAAATGAAGGACTGCTACGAATCTGTGTATGTCCTGTCCTCAAAAGTGGAGGTATCATTATTAAGGGTTAATAGTTTATCTCACCAACTATACCTGGAAGAGACGACGCAGAATTTTGACACAATATTCAAAAAGTAGATAAAAGTCCACTCTCATAACGATGAAAAAAATTAGGTAAAATAATTAAATATGACAAAAATATTTTAGCCACTGCTTGCCTTCTATTTCTTGCTCCTATGGGGGGAAAAGATGATTTGAAATCAAGATTGAATTGTGTTGATTTAATTTATTAATTCAATTGTGTTGACTCCGGAATTATGAAATAGACCAGAGAAGGAATTTAGGGAAGAGAAACCTGGGAGGAAATGAAGAAGCAGATAAAGGTATTAAGAAGAATTTGATCTAAAAAAGAGAAAAGAAGAGAGAAATCTGATGAAACAAAATAAGTTAATTGGAGAAAGGAAAGGAATTGATGTGTTTTTCAAGTTGTAAATAAAGTGCTAGAGGAAAAAAAAAAGCAATTATGGAGTTAAAGAAGGTACTAGCAAGACAATACAAGGACAGAGAATCTCATATCCAGGAGGTTTTCCTGTGTCCTATGTCTTTCTCTGAGTGTGAGAGTTTTGTATTTTTGTCATAGCCAAGTATCTATATGCTATGTATAAAAGTTCAGTCTAAGATAATGCATTTTAAAACAATCCCAACGTTTTATCTCACTCTGGAAATTGGCAAATTTAACCTAAAAAATGGCAAAAGTCAGTCTAATAAAACAAATCTATTGTCCTAATGAGAGAAAACTCCAAGACTTATTAAACTGTATGATTACTACACACCTCTGATAACAAACATGAGTACAAAGGAATCTAAAAAATACTGCTAAAAATAATTAAGTCTTGTTTAAAAAACAACATCTTAGGGCAGAGAACATGTTTCCATTACTACTGCTGATCAAAGGCAAGGGATTTGGAAGATAAAAACTACTGGTTAAGAAGATGAGATTTGGATTTCTAGACCACTATATATATGTTCCTAGTATGGGATGGCATATACTTAACAGGGGTGGAAAAAATATACTTACAGTGCTTTAAAAATCTACTCAATGAAGAAATGGGGGAGAGAAAAATGTCTAAGTTTATTCAAACTCACCAAACTTGACAAATAGACACATTAATAACTAGAATGTAGAAAGAATGGCAGTAGAAAAAATTTTATGATATGAAGAAATTAAAAAATAAAGTTAATACATATCTTGGGAAGTGGCCAAATTATGGTATTATAAATATAAAATTATTGTACCATAAAAATTACAAAAGTAAGGAAATCAGAGAAAAGTGGCAAGAATTGCCTGAACTAATTCAGAGCAAAGAAAGCAGAGCTGGTAGGAAAGCATACAGAATGGCTAGGAAAACATATTCAAAAACAAAAGCAGCTAAACTCTTTAAATACAATGACCAATCTTGGTCCTGGAACAAAAATGAAGTTCACTTCCCTATTTTCTGTAAAGAGGGCTAGCACTGCGTAGATATGTCTAATGTGGCCTACTGTCAGGTTTGATGATTATTGGTTGACTTTATTTGATTTTTTTTTTTTTTTGAGGATCCTCACAAATTGGGGGAAGAGATATATGAGAAAAAAAGTATTGAAAGAAGCACAGAGGCACAGCTAAAATAGTAATAACAAAAGATAATATAAATACCCACAAGTTCACAAGAGACAAAATCTGATTAAGAAACCAATAATAAAACCCAAGGCTTAGGGAAGCTAGGTGGTGCAGTGGATAGAGCACCAGCCCTGAAATCAGGAGGACTTGAGTTCAAATCTGATCTCAGACACTCAACATTTCCTAGCTGTGTGACCCTGGACAAGTCACTTAACCCCAATTGCCTCAGCAAAAAAACAAACAACAACAACAACAACAACAACAACAAAAAAAAACAAGGCTTTTAGATGTTTATACAAAAGTAGAAGTAATAAGCAAGATGAGTAAGGTAAGCAAATTTAAATTCATAATTATCACTGAGACATAAGATGAGACTAGAATAAGGCTATGGATTTAGTAAACTTCAGAAATAGAATAAGCAAATGGGATAGGTTAAAAATAGATGAAATAGTATACTATTTATACATACACACAAGCACACGTGTGTATATATATGCCTCTGTATATGTGTGTGTGTGCACGCGCGCAGGAATGTGCATCAGTAAAATCTTTTAAACATCATAGGAGGGATATATCTTCCCATCCCAGCACTGAATCATTTCTTCCTTTCTATTCAGCAGAAAGTATGGTTCATTATTTATTAGGTACAACTTAATGAATTTGTGTACTTCTTAACATTTTCATTTAGTATATGGCATTGGTTCTATTTTTTATTTTTATTTATTTATTTTTTTAAATTTTATTTTATTTGCATAACATATGTGTGGGTAATTCTTCAACAATAACCCTTACATAGCTTTCCATTACAAATTTTTCCCCCCAACTTCCCCACCCCTTCCCTAGATGGCAGGATATCCACTACATGTTAATTATGTTAAAATATTGGCAAATCGAATATATGTATACATGTTTCCAAACTTATCATTGTTGTGCAAGAAAAATCTTATCTACACAAAAGATATATCAGATAAAGGAAACGCAATGTAAGCGAACATCAATCAAGGAGTATGAGAATGTTATGTTGTGGTCCACATTTCACATCCCTCTCTCTGGGTGTATATGGCTTTCTTCAGTGAACAATTGGAGGTGGTTTGAAACATATCATTGTTGAAGAGAGCCATGTCCATCAGAATTAATTGTCATATAGTACTGTTGTTGCCGTGTATAATGATCTCCTGGTTCTGCTCATTTCACTCAGCATCAGTTCATGTAAGTCTCTCCAGGCCTCTCTGAAATCATCTTGCTGGTCATTTCTTACAGAACAATAATATTCCATAATGTTCATATACCATAATTTATTCAGCCATTCTCCAATTGAAGGGCATCTATTCAATTTCCAGTTTCTAGCCACTACAAAAAGGGCTGCCACAAACATTCTTGCACATGTGGGGCCTTTTCCTTTCTTTATGATTTCTTTGGGATATAAGCCCAATAGAAATGCTGCTGGGTCAAAGGGTATGCACAGTTTGATAACTTTTTGAGCATAGCTCCAAATTGTTCTCCAGAATGGTTCTATTTTTTAATAAAATTATATATTGAGGGAAAAAGTTAATGCAGTGAAACTGGCAAATGAGAGAGAGAAGGAAGCATAAAAGATGCATTTAAGTGAAGATCAGTAAAGGAAGAATCGGAAGGAATATAGTCATCAGAGTATATTATATCTACCCTAACAAAAACAGAAAAGGAGTTTACTTTAAAACACACATTACCGCCCCCCCCCCCCCAGTACCACCACCACCACAACCAAACAATCACAACTGGTATGAAAGTATGAAATATCAGTGATGAAAAAAACTTAACTACATATTTTCATTTTTAAAACGATCCTCCGAAGCAGTTAGGTAGTGCAGTGGATGGAGCACCAGCCCTGAAGTCAGGAGAACCTAAGTTCAAATCTGGTCTCAGACACTTAACACTTCCTAGCTGTGTGACCCTGGGCAAGTCACTTAACCCCAATTACCTCAGCCCCCCCCCCAAGATCCTCCATTAGCTAATTGTATGCATCCTGCTTTTCTGTGTCCAAGAAGGTATTACTTAATTATACCTTAACCTAAGTGATGTGGCTTCTATTAGAGACAGAAAAGGCAAGATTCAGCAACTAATTCCACTGATGTGGTGAGAGTGAGGGATAACCACTAGATAGCCCATTACTCATTTCACTGGTGTGTCTTCATGACATCAAGAACACTGAGAAAGCCATATGCCATCCCTATACCCAGCTAGCCATTCTCATCTTTTTATTCCTCCTTCCAGGCCCAAGCAGGATGTTTGAATCCTTTACTGCAAACTCACAGGTGGATTATGATGAATATTGTACATAATAGGCAAGACTCTGCATCTGTAGAAGATTACTGTGCAGATTAATTTAAACACTGATTAAAAAAGAACAAGTATTTAAGGAAAAAAAATTAAGATGGTAAAGGACCTTAAGATCAGGCCATATAAAAAAAAATTAACTGATTTAACTGAAAATGTTAAGAAAGGAGAAATGTTAACTTGGAGAAAAGAAGACTAAAGGTCAATTTAATATGTTTCTTAAGTACCTGAAGGGCAGTAATGTAGAAGACTAATTAGACTTATTCTGCTTAGAATTCATTATTTGGCAAAAATTGTTGGGAAAATTGGAAAGGAGTCTAACAGAAATTGGGCAAAGAACAATATCTTACATCCTGTAGTAAGATGTGGTCAAAATGTATCCATGACCTAAACATAAAGGCAAATATTAAGAGAAAATTAGAACATGAAACATATTACCTATGAAATTCATGGATCATTTCAATTATACTAAATTAAAAGGGGCTTATGCCAATAAAATCAAAGTAGCCATGGTTAGAAGGAAAGCAGAAAATTGGGGACAATTTTTCATAGACAGTAGCTCAGATAAAAGTTTCATTTCTCAAATACATAAAGAACTTTGCCAAATTTACAAGAATATGAGTGAAATTGATAAATGGCCAAAGGATACGAACAGGCAGTTTGATGAAGACATTAAAGTTAAGAATTTCAAAGAAACTAATAAAACCATAATCAAAATTATATAGTCATGTGAAAAAAAATGCTCTAAACCATTAATTAGAGAAATGCAAATTAAAACAACTTTGAGATATCATCTCACTTATCAGATTGGCTAAAATGATAGATGTTCTTCAATTGGGGAATAGGTAAACAAATTGTGATATATGACTGTAATGGAATACTATTCTGCTTAGAAGAAATGATGAGGTGGCTGATTTTAGAAAAACATGGAAAGACAAGAAATAATGAAAAGTGAAACAAGCAATATCAAAAATACTATATACACTATAACAGAAATAGTGTCCTAAGAAAAACTTGAATGACTAATTTATTCTGAATATCATAAAACACTCAAACCAACTATAAAAGACCAATGAAGAAAGATGCTATCTACTCCAGATTATGATTAAAAGAAATATGTACAGCATGGTGTTGTGTGTGTGTGTGTGTGTGTGTGTGTGTGTGTGTGTCTGCACGTGCACGCAAAAAAACTTAACTCTTGTTTTCTCTAGGTTAAGGAGAGGACGGAGATAAAAGTGTACAGCAGAGAATAAAAGAAAACTTAGAAGGAAGCATAGAAAAGCAGGGTAGCTTTGAAAACAATGCTGTATTTATTATATTTTTACAAAAAAAAAAAAAAGTGCAAGGGGCTGCCCTAAGAAATAATGGTTTCTTCCATATTTGCAGTCTTCAAGACAAAGCTGATGTATTATAGAAAAAATTTTGGGGGAAGAAATGGTAGTCTTTCCCAAATCTGAGATTCCATGATTCCTAAACAGGAGTAGCAACAACAGGTCCATGCTCATCGACAAAACCCAAACAAAAATGGTTTACATTTCTGTATTATCTGAAATATTTTAGAAACACATAAAAACACATGGTATGGGGCAACTAGTTGGTGCAGTTAGATAGAGCACCAGCCCTGAAGTCAGGAGGACCTGAGTTCAAATCTGGCCTCAGACATTTAACATGTCCTAGCTGTGTGATCCTGGCCAAGTCATTTAACCCCAAATGCCTGGGGGGAGGGGGAGAGAAGAGATATGGTATGCTTCTGGCAACATGATTACTTCTCAATCAGGTAAATTTCATCATGTTGTAAATTATCTACAGTAATTTCCAATTAATTTAAACATACTTTGAGAAGGAGACAGGATAAAGCACTAATTTAAAATTCCTAAGGAAAACTTCTTTTGATAAAAGAATAAACAAAATTATAAGCCATGGCCCATGGAAAGAAGATAAACTTAGCTGCTTATGCTTACCTCCGGTTTGGACTCTAACTCATCTGATAACATTGATTCAGCTTCCAAATCCTGTAACCGTTAAGGGGAGTTAACAAAGCTCAACTCAGAGTCAATAACCACCTTCTGTTATTCTCATATTTTCCAAGAGTACAATGATCTCGTAGTTGTGCTGGGCAGTTAAGTAATTTAACCTAAAACAGAAAAGAAAAATATAATCAGCTCAGAATTCCTGGCAAATAACACAGGCTCAAAATCAAAAGTTGTCAACCAAATCAACAATGCCAACAAGTTATTGAAAAATCATCCCAAAAACTTAATATAAAGTCAAACTCTCATTAGTCCTCCCCCACATTTACCACTATCATGATGATGAAGGGATAGTATACACCAGAGAATAAAAGAAAACTTAGAAGGAAGCATAAAAAGGCAGGGTAGCTTTGAAAACAATGCTGTATTTATTACAGTTTTTATCAAAAACTGCCAGTTATGTGTGGCACCTCCAATTTATATTTAAGTTCTTACTTTCTTACAGGCTAAATTCTTTCAAAGACTGAGCCTGTGAATCCATACTAATTTGAATGGCTATTACCAGAAGGATAAAATTTTTTTAAATTACATAAAAAGCAGCATGTTCAGTATATATATAAATCCTCAATAAATATTTTACTGAAATCCTTATTTTTCACTCTATAGAAATAACTATTTAGAAAACGTTTATGAAAATATTTTTTATTTTTTCTCACACAAAATTAACCACAAGTTCCCAAGTCCACCTTTCAAAATACCCAACTCTCTTTTCACATTCTTCTGCATCTCTAACTGTACATGCAATGATCCTGTAACAAAAATTTATCCAAATCCATCTTGGGACCCTACCTTTCAGTTGCTTCATCTATCTTATCTTGTTCTCTTTTTCCTTAAACTTAATTCCTACCCTGTGTTTTACCTGGCATACTGCCTGGCTACTTCCTTCATCAGCTACCACTGGGTCTACCTGTACAGTTGGACATGCCCATATTTGGCATCAATAGTCAGGTATGCTTTTCTAGAGATTAATCTTAAGTCTCTAGGTTTTTTAACATGGATGCATGCCTTCTTCCTAGTAGAACCCTTTTCTAAACAAATCAAGGAAATGAGTCCCAAATCTAGAAGAAATCAGGAAATGGACTAAAAGATAGTTATTAAGTACTTCCTATCCTTTTTGTTTATGAGGTTTTAATGAAAACTGATTTTTTTAGCTTCTATTTTTGTCTTTTTATCTAGTGAAAACTGGAATATCGGGAAGGAACAGTCTGCTTAAGAGGACTCTGGAACAGTCACAATGTATACTCAAAGTTGACAAATTCAGCTCTTTAAATAATATAAAGTATAACTTGCATCTATAAACCAAGTTCATCAGTAGTGATTTTTTTTAAACTGCCAACTTATTGTTACTCAATAAACCATGATAAACTTGTTTGAAAAGGATTTAACATTTAATTATTAATATAAATTATTTCTAACTTGCCAGTTACTCCCCTTTAACTTCTATCTCTACATTCTTTTTTCTCTGCCCTTTTTTTTTTTTTGGTCACAATGTATATTCTGTTCTAGTGCTATTTTCCCCCCTTTTGCATGATTTCATAAGGTCTTCCTAAATTTATAATCTTCATATTTACCTATCTTAATTACATGATAGCTTCCCATTACGATAACGTACAATATCATTAATCAAGCCCTTATTTTTAGAAGTACAAGTCTCTAGTCACCAGCCTTTTGTACTTCCCCATGAATCCCTTCAAGATCTTACCTATTAAGTTTTACTGTATGAACTGTGCTATTTTATTCAATTCTATGAAGAAATCACTGTTATTTTGCTTAGTTTCATTTTGCTCAATTTAAATACACAATTTTCATGATTATTAACTGGAGTTTTGAAGTTAATAAGTTTAAAACTACACTGAATTTGAAACTGTGTTGTGACTGTACATAACAATTTCCAAATATTTAATGGTTAATGAGATTTTTAAAACCATCTAAAACTTTACTGAAAGGATTTTTCCTGGTTAAACAGGAAAAGCAGGCATCTATGGGTTTAATCTGCATCACTGTAAAGAATATCCACAACAAATGAGATCACAGATCCAACATACAACATTAGTTTATCTCTTAAACAGCCTACAACCTTACTGAATACATTTTCAATTAACTTTTGGTCGAGCAGTTGTGTTTTCTATCACATCATCTGCAAATGACATTCTGACCTCATTTTCATTATCATTCTATTTCTTTTTCCTGTCTTATTCCAACTACTAGCACTTGATATTGTGTCAGACAGAAAGAAGAGTTCAAAATACTCTGTTTTATACCTTTTCAGATCCCAAAGTTGTCAAGTCTTCTCTTCCTATTCAAACTATCTTGTATCTTATCCTTAAATGTGCTCAGTAAAACCTAAGTTCTTTGAGGTTAGGGGTTGTTTCATTTTTTGTCTTTATAATACTGCTACATAGTAAGTGCTTAAAAATATTGAATTGAATATTAAAGAATAAAAACAGCATAAACAGAAGCCATTGGAATACTCAACCCCAACTTCTCAAAACCTTTTAAATCAAGTTAATTTAGTTTCCCTACATCTATGAATACTTTTAAATACAACAAGAAAGACCTTGAGAAGTTAAAGGCTACAGCTTCTGATCAGATAACTGAAGGTCATATGTCAGCCCTTTCACTATGACATCTACTGAGGCAAGCATAACCAAAACCAACTATAGTTGCCCTTAGTTAGCAGGATTCCAACTTTCCAGGCTCTCCCCTTCTCTCTGATACAACAATGTTGTTTTTTTTAAATCTTATTGTTTGATTTAGGAAATACCAAAATCTTTACTTATTAATGAATCTAAACCAGATATAAAAGTCAACTTTATATACAATTCATAACAAGGAGATTTTGATGTTAGGATATTCTTCTTCCTTTTTCACTTTCTATCCCTAAAACATAGCTGTTTTTCAACTACTATGTTTCTTCAAAAGCTATTTTTAATAGATTGCTGACATGGCAGTAACGGATAAACTTCATTCTTACCACCTAAAGCCCTATTCCAATCCCTGTCCCACTTTCTAACCTTTATGCCCCAAAAGCCCACAATAGCTATAAAAACTTATTAGAAGCATGGTCAAGAGACAATAACTATATCAATTCGGAAAGGGATGTAAGACCAAAACACCAGCTCAAAGTACCCCAATAGCTATGCATATTCTTAATTTTTTTTGTTTGTTTCACTCGCAAAAAGAAAAAAAAACTATTTGGTCCATTATCTGTATAGTTAACTTTTTTTTTAAAGCATTAAGCACATCATAGCCCTAATAATGTTACTGTTTTTCAATGGGATGTAGATATTGAAACAAAATTTCAGGTTCTACAAAACTTTGTAATGAATCCATCCAGGGAATCTCTTGGAAAGCAACTGCATCTGGATTAAGACTATTTCCTACTAGCAAAGTAACTTTTGAATCTATATGCCCATCTATAAAACAATAACAATACTTGACTACCCTTCACTATCATTCTCTCAAGCTACTATCCCTTTCACATTCAAAATCCCAGAAAATAAGTTTGTTAACTTATTGTCTCTACTTCCTCTACTCTCACTCATTTCTCAATTCCCTGCAATTTTATTTTTGGCCTCATTGCTGAACTGAAACTTCAATTATTAACTTTCTCCAAAATTACCAATCTTCACTTAATTGTCAAACTCAAAGGCTTTTTCCTCAGTAATCACTCTACTTGATATCTCCATGGCAATTGACATTATTCACTCGTTTCCTTTATTGCAAATGTTGTTTCTCTTTCTAACTGTCCAGTGGATCTTTCTAGAGTGATCTTTGCAGGATTATATCCTACATTTCTACCTTTTTGTGGATGTACTTGCAGACTGCCCCGGGGTCTTCTCCTTTTATTTCTGCACTCTCTATAATCTCAACAACTTCCAATTCAACTATCTTCCCTATGGCAATGACCCCCAAATCTATGCATACAACTTTCATCTCTCTCCATTTGTAAACATTAGATGTCAAAAGGCAAGATAAACTCAACAAATCCAAAACAGAGTTCTTTCTCTTCCTTGTAAACCTATTTTTCTTATTAATTTCCTTATTTGTTTACAGAAACACCCAAATTTATAAATATAGGAGTCATTCTTAGCTTTCCAATTCCACTCACACACACTCCTTCCCTCATATCTCCATTGTGATCATCATATTTATGGATGATTTTGGTTTCTTAAGTGGTCTTCTTGTATCTAATATTTTGCTTCTTTATTTTCCCAACAGTTGTCAAGTAATAATCCTAAAGTATAGGCTAACCTAAAAAGCAAGTCACTCCTCTGCTCAAGAAATTTCAGGGGCTCTTATTTGTTATTTTCTCCTAGTTCCAGTCTCTTTCTAAGTTGATACTTTACCTTCTCTTAGTCTACATTTCTGCCACACAAGGTTACTTGCTCTCCTTACATGCATCATATATACTCAAATTTCTGGGCCTCCATTGGTCCTTGCCAATGAGACATTCTCCCTCCTCCCTAATTTGAATACCATTGCTCTCTTCAAGATTCAATTGAAATACTATCTTCCTTCAATAAGTCTTTTCTAATTACAAGAGTTGTTAGTGTCTCACCGATCATTGTGGATGTTTATGTTTATTTTATACATACATTGCATTTATTTATTTTGTTAAAGCTTTTTATTTGTAAAACATATGCATAGATAATTTTTCAGCATTGACCCTTGCAAAGCTTTGTTACAAATTTTTCCCTCCTACTTCCCCACTCCCTCCCCTAGATGGCAGGAAGTCTAATACATGTTAATTATGTTAAAATATGACAGATTGAATATATGTATATACATTTATACAGTTATCTTGCTGTACAGGGGAAAAAAAAAAAACCTGAAAAGAAAAACATAATATAAGCAAACATCAATAGAGTGTGAAAATGCTATGTTGTGGTCCAGACTCAGATCCCACAGGCCTCTCCCTGGATGTATATGGCTTGTTCATCACTGAACAGCTGGAATTGGTTTGAAACATCTCGTTGTTGGAGAGAACCATGTCCATTAGAATAGATCATCATATAGTCTTATTGTTGCCGTGTACAATGATCTCCTGGTTCTGCTGATTTCACTCAGCATCAGTTCATGCAAGTCTTTCCAGGCCTCTCTGAAATCAGACTGTTGGTCGTTTCTTACAGAACAATAATATTCCATGATATTCATATACCATAATTTATTCAGCCATTCTCCAATTGATGGCCATCCATTCAGTTTCCAGTTTCTAGCCACAACAAAAAGGGCTGCCACAAACATTTTTGCCATTGTATTTATTTGTGTTAAAAAATATATTGTACCTCACCAACAGAATATAAATTTCTTGAGGACAGGAACAGCCTCAATTTTGTCTCCACAATGGGAACTAATAAGTAAGGCAGAGATGGCCCACAACATAAAAAACATATTTTAAATATTTGCTTAACAGTCACATTAAAATACAGTAATGTATTTGTTTAAATAATTAATATAAATAAAATCTGAATAATGATATACCAGTAGCTTGGGCCACAGGAAGCAATGTCAATAGTATTTTAACAGATTAACAGACAAATCCTACTGATGGTAGTATGTCTTGCAGATA
This sequence comes from Myrmecobius fasciatus, assembly GCA_023553655.1. Classification (NCBI taxonomy): domain Eukaryota; kingdom Metazoa; phylum Chordata; class Mammalia; order Dasyuromorphia; family Myrmecobiidae; genus Myrmecobius; species Myrmecobius fasciatus. The sequence continues at coordinate 82,272 of JAJPUD010005677.1, read as the reverse complement.
ATACATTTTCAAAAGCAAGAAATGATTCATAAAGAAAATTGACAATTTCCAAATATTTGGATGTAGGAGTGCTTAAAAAGATCAACAAATTCTACTGATAATAATGGGATACTTGATGCTACTATCTTAGAACCAACAAATTTCAAAATAGTAAAGGACCTATCCTCTCCAGGCCAGCACATTTAGACTAATTCAAGTTGGGAGTTGAATCAATCCCTGTATTTTACAAATTTAAAAATTTAACAAATTAGAAAATTTAAGACAAAAAATGATTAAACAGTTGCTTACCAAATAAATGTCATCTAACAATTTAGAAGCAAAGCTAGTACACTAACATAATCCTAGAACACTGACCTTCCTTTATAGAACACAACAGCAATAGAATGGTCTCTTTCAATCACAAAACAAATGTCCCTATTTTAAAACTGAAGAAACCATCTTTTATTCTTTCTATTTATGACAAAAGCAAACACAACACAGACATTCATTGGATCATAACTTTAAGAACACAAAGGGACCTTTTCAAGGTCACCAGCCCCCTCATTTTAACAGTTGAGGAAACAAGCTCAGATTAAGTGACTTGCCCACCCAGCTAACTCAAGTTGGAGCAGCAGTACTGCGGCCACTGAATCTACCGGGCTGTTCATATGAATTTTGAGAAACCACGTCTATCAAAAATAAAGACCAAAATGTTCAACTTCAAGCATTTAAAACTGTCCAAGATTAGCTTCCAGCCTCGGAACAATTTTCATTGATAAAATAGGCAGAAAGTTTTAGTGTGTTGGAAGCTATAGGGAACTTTTTTTAAAACAAAAATTAAAGAGTATCTCTTTTTATTTTTGTTGGAGGAGGAACAAAACTCACTATGGTCCTGTTGAGTTCGAATGAATTAAATGAAGGAGGGCGATTAGTGTAAAATGCAAGAAAAAGATTTAAGCCTTCAGTCATTCTTGCCCCTTCCTTTCCCCCGTCACCGGAATGATGGGCAGCTGCAGCCAGCCGGTTCACCCTCCCTCTAGCACGAATCCCCCCTCGGTGAACCCCCAGCAAGAACGGAGGGCTGAGGACACCCTGGGATGACATGTCCAGACTGGACGCGGCCTCTGCCAAGCGAGGAAAGCCACCGGAGGCCTCCATTTTTTTCCAGAGCCCTCGGACAAGGAGCTCAGCTCGGGGGAGGAAGAGGCCGGGTGCGCCCGAGATAGTAACCCAACGTCACCCCAGAGATCCCATCGCAGACATCAGACATGCGGAGTTTATGGGCGCTCCTGGACCCTCTGGGTGAGGAGGCCCGAGGCCTAAGGCTGCGGCCCCAGAGGCCTCGGACAAGATGCCCCCCCTTAGAGCGGGGCTGACTACCGGGAAAGGAGTCTCCGGGGGGCAGCTTCCCTTTCCCCTCCCACTTTCCCTTCAGAGACCCGCAGCTACACCTTCCGCCTCCGCGCGGGCTGGACCCCGCTGCACAGCCATCACCCGGTGCTGACCTGGACCGGACGCAGATAATCCTCGCTTTCACCTTCTTGTCCTGGGCGGCCAGTAGTCCCCGGACCCTGAGTCTGTCCAGAAGCGGGGCTTCCGGCTCCCGCCGGAAGCTGTTCGAGCGCGGGACAGGAAGTTTTAGTTTTCCCCCTCCCGCCCCAACATCACGCCACGCTGGGGAGGGGACAGGGAGGAGTACATGGTAGTCGTGCTGGATCATTGGTCGGCGGCGAGGCGGAGGAGCGGGCTCTAACAGCCCACATCCAATCATATGCCAGATCTTTTTTTTTTTTTTTCCTATTCATTCACTCGGCTCAAAACACAGAGTCTTGGAGTTTGGCGGGTTATGGGTACCTAGAGTACAAAGTTGGGAGAAGGTGCAGTTCCCTGAATTCAAGCCTTCAGGGTTGCTGCTCTCCTGCTAATCTATAGAAAACATCAATTCATCAACTACATGTGATATTATTGTGATAGATTATTATTGTGCCATTAGAAATGACGAGGCGAACCAGAACACTGTACACAATAACAGAAATATTGTAACAGTGAGTAAAAGACTTAGCTACTCTGTTCAAGACAATGATGCAGGACAATTTCTATTATGGAAAATGCTATCCACCTCCAGAGACAACTGATGAACTCCAATTGCAGTTTAAGGTATACTTTTTCACTCTATTTTTCTTGCTTCTCCACCCTTGCAATATGGCTAATTTGGAAATGTGTTTTGAATGATTTCAATTGTATTATTGATATCCTATTGCTTACCTTCTCGGGTAGGGAAGGAACTAAAGTGAGAAAGTGAATTTAGAACTCACATTTTTTTAAATGAATGTTATAAAAAAAAAAAGATTGATAAACATTAATGAATGAATAAATGACTTTTAAGAATAGCCAATTGAAGATGTAAAATAGTGGATAAAGGATTGAACTCAAAAGTCTGAAACACCTGAGTTCAAATCCTACTTCAAACCAGCTGTGTGACTTTAGGCAAAGTCACTTAATCTTTCTCAGGGTATCCTCATCTATAAAAGGAAGAGAATGAATTCCATGCCATCTAAACCCCTTAAATCTAAATGTATGTGATTCAATAAACAAAAAAAGTAGTTAATAATAATAGTAATAGCTAGCCTTTATATAGTACTTACAGATTTACAAAGCATTTCCATATATTATCTCATTTGATCTTCACAATAACCCTGAAAGGTAGTAATGCCATTTTCTTCATTTTACAGATGAGAAAACAGACTGCCAAAGGCGATTTGCCCATAGTCACAGAACTAATAAATATCTCTGTCTAGATTCAAAAGCTGGTCTTTCTTACTCCAAGCCCCAAGCTCTATATGCTTCCGAAGGGCTTTAGTTTCCTCATCTATAAAATGAAGGGGTCTGATTCCATCAATATCAAGTCTCTTGAAAGTAAAAATCTATTTAAAAAGCACCTTCCATATGATCCTAATAATATTCCATTTGATTCATATAATAACCTATCCCCCTTTTAGAAATAAAGTAACTGAGGGTGCCAAAGGTTACATAACTTCCTTAGACTCACACATGTAATAAGTGTGTTAGGCAGAATTTGAATTTAAGTTTTACTACTACTACTACTACTATTACTATTACTATTACTACTACTACTACTACTACTCTACTACTACTAAACTACAGTATTCTTATCCACTGGGCCACATAGCATCAATATTTCCTGAGTACTGAGGATACATAAGAAAAGCAAGACAGTCCCTCTTAAGGAGTTCTCGTTTTTTTAATAGTATTTTATTTTTCTAAATACTGCAAAGATAGTTTTCAACATTCACCTTTGCAAAACCTTGTGTTCCAAATTTTTCTCCTCCCCAAGACAGCAAGCAATCCAATATGGGTTAAATGTGCAATTCTTCTAAATATATTTCCATATTTGTCATGCTGGGGAAAACAAATCACAGCAAAACAGAAAAAACAAACAAACATGAGAATGAAAAAAACCAAGCAAACAAACAACAACAAAATGGGTGAAAATACTATGCTTTGATCCATATTCAGTCTTTAAGGAGTTTCTATTCTAATGAGGGAGACAAAAACATAGGATTTCAGCTGTAAATCCATGGTATTAAACTCATTTGGCAGCAACAATTACTGACATTTGTAATGGCTCCTTTATAATACCTTCCTTTTCTTTTGCATTTTTTGTTCTTTTCATAAGAACTCTGTAAAATAGGTGAGATAGTTTCATACACACTTTACAGATGAAACAGATACTGAAAAATTAAATGCAAGGCTATTAAGTATTTAAAGTAGAAATGAAACTTAGGTCTCAATTTCGAATACAATTCAGAAACTTGTGAATATAGACAAATTACAATGTGTTAGAGCTAAGAAGTCTAATAAAGCTCATCTAGATGAACCTCCTTATTTTTTAGATGAGAAAACAGGTGTTAAGAGATTTAAATGAAAAATAATCTAATTAATTAGAAAATAAAAAATTTAAGTTAATTGCCCAAGGTCATATATAACTTAAGTACTAAAACTAAGACCTGGTTTTAGATCTGCTTACATGTTAATTGTTTATCCTTCTACACTTCTCTGAGAGCACTAATCATTTTTTTAATTCCATAAAATAACTAATAGTCAAACATAAATTCTATGATTAATTTATTAACTAGTAGAACTCTAGACTTGGAATCAAAATAACTGAATTTAAGTCCTGACTCTGCAATAACTTGCAAAAAAGTTATTTTACCATCTGGGCTTTGATTTGAACTAAATAATCTCCAACTTTTCATCTCTAACATTGTTTCATTCCTATCAAAAATCAAATTAGTTTTCAAACTTCAGAGCACTTAAAAACAAAATATGCACAGCTTAACGAAAATATACCACGATATATACCATAATCGCATATGCCATTCATTTTCATCCATTTAAAAGTTCTTTTATAAAAAAAATCTTTTATAAATATAATAAACAATAAAAAAAAGACAAGTGAGAATATACAAAGTGAATTAAAGGTTTATCCTCAAATCTTTAGACTTTAACAATTACGATCAAACAAAGCAATCAAAGAAAACTGGAGAAGTACTTGGAATTAGGTGGATCAAGATTTGAACATAGCTTTCCAAACATATTAGCTGAAAGTGTTTTTTTGATGACCACCTCCCACCAACAGTCCTCCCCCCTTTGGAGTCCCTCCCTCCCCTTTATACCTTTCCCCTAATCCTTCTATTAGTCTATCCCTTTCCTTTCCTTTCCTCTTTTCCCTCCCACCTTCCCACAAGGAGGGTCAGTCCTTTCTTTGAAGCCAAATGTGTCTGATATACTCTCTTAGAGTCCAATCTAATGAGAGTAAGGTTTACACAATACTCATCACCCTCCCTACTTTCCCTCAATTATATTAGATCTTCTATGTCTCTTTATGAGATTTTGCCTTATTTTACCTCCTTTATTTTTACTTTATTTTGCCTCCTTTCCCCCGCCCCCTTTTTCTTTTCAGTATGGTATCCCTTCCACCTCTAATTTCTTTTCCATTATTATCAAAGAAAAATCAAATTATACCCCCATTCTTTAAGGATACCTATAGTAGAAATATAGTTCTCAAGAGTTCTTTCCTTTTTATCTTTTTATGCTTCTCGAGTTGTGTATTTGGAGGTCAAATTTTTTGTTCAGATCAGGTCTTTTCATTAGAAATAGGTGAAATTCTCCTGTATCATTGAATGACCATCTTCTTCCCTGGAAGATGATGCTCATTCTAGCTGGGTAATTTATTCTTGGCTGTAATCCAAGATCTTTTGCCTTTCAGAATATCTGATTCCAGGCCCTTCAATCCTTCAATGTGGAAGCTGACAGATCTTGTGTAATTCTAATTACAGTTCCTTGGTATTTGAACTGTTTCTTTCTAGCTGCTTGTAATATCCTTTCCTTGGTGAGATAGTCCTGAAATTTGGCCACGATATTCTTTGGGGTTTTAATTTTGGGGTCTCTTTCTGGAGGTGATCGGTGAATTCTTTCAATGCCAATTTTGCCATCTGATTCTAAAACATCAGGGCAATTGTCTTTCATGATTTCCTGGAAGATAGCATCAAGGTTCTTTTTTTCATCGTGACTTTCAGGGAGTCTGATAATCTTTAGATTGTCTCTCCTGGATCTGTTTTCCAAGTCAGTTGTTTTTCCTAGGAGATATTTCATATTTTCTTCTATTTTTTCATTTTTTTGTTTTTGTTTAATTCTTGAAGTCTTATTGAGTCATTTACTTCTATTTGTTCAATTTTAATTTTTAAAGTATTATTTCCTTCAGTTATCTTTTTTAGCTCCTTTTGTAGCTGGCCAGTTGAATTTCTTGATTCAATGCATTCTTTTTCCATTTTGCCAGTTTTATTTTTCAGTGAATTGTTGTCTTTTTCCAATTCACCAATTTTATTTTTCAGTGATTTTTTTTTCTTTTTCCAATTCACCAATTTTGTTTTTCAGTGAATTGTTGTCTTTTTCCAATTCACCATTTTTATTTTCCAGTGAATTGGTGATTTTTTCCAATTCACCAATTTTGTTTTTCAGTGAATTGTTGTCTTTTTCCAATTCACCAGTCCTGTTTTCCAGTTTTTGATATCTCTATTGCCCTGATCTCAATTTATTTCCCCATTCTCCTTCTAGTTCTCTTTTGAGACTCTTTATGCAATCTTCCAGGTAAGCCTTCTGGAAGGGAGACCAGCTTAAGTCACTTTTGTGGCTTCATCTGGGATTGTTTTCAGAATCTCAGGATCTGGGGACTGCTCTATTTTTTCTCTGTAAAAGCTGTCTATGGTGAGAGCTCTCTTCTGCTTCTTGCTCATGCTTTTGAGTTGAGGTATCAGTCACCAGCAGAGGATTCCGCAGCAGTTTCAATTTGCCCTGGGGCAGTTTGCCGAGTTGACTTCCCGTCTGAGGCTGGGCAGCTAAATCCGCACTAGGACCACGTTTTCAGCTGCTCTCAATCCACCCTTTACCAAAGGCAGATCTGCCAAAGCACCTGCCGGCAAGCAGAGCAAAGTGGCCCAGGCGTCTCCCAGGGGCTTCCTGGGTGCCTAAAAACCGCCTCTGTCCGACTTCCGCCCCTGGCGTCTGCTCGGGGCCAGCAGACTTCTCCAGAGTTTTTTCAAAATAGATCATTGATAGAAGTGAGTTGTAGTCCAACTATTTGGTGGAGCCTCACTCCAGAACCAATTCAGAGGCTCAATTTGTCTGGGTCTGAGGGAAGGTCTCAGGAGCTCACAGAGAACGCTGTCTGCAGTTCCCCATCTTGGCTCTGCCCCAGCTGCAAGTGTTTTTTACAAAGTTCCTATTTTATCTCATTTAGATAATTTATTAGATCTAGATTGTTGATATTTAGGAAGTCTTTGTTTAACATATATATTTTTTTTATTTCTATGAAGTCCTATACTTTTTCTTCATTGCATCATTTATTATTAGTTTTGTTTCATTACAGTCCGTAAATATGGAATGTGTGAGTGTGTGTGTGTGTGTGTGTGTACGTACAAGGATGGGCCTGTAATTTTGTTTTGTTTTTTATAAATTTTGTTGATTTACTTAACCCAAACCCCAAAGCCCATTGATGGAACTCTTCTCACTTGCCTGTGTGAGAGGTGGGGCACAGTTGGTAGAAGCAGGTCAGAGGAAAGATTTCATCAATATCTTTGGATGCTCTTCTAATTCAGTCCAATAAACATTTATAAGCACCCACAAAGTGCCAGGCACTATGCTAAGTGCTGGGAATACAATTGATTTAAAAAATTGTCTCAAGCTCTTAACAAGTACAAGATCTAAACTCTAGTCTGCTTTTACATACAGTAGAACAATTTACATAATAAGGAGGTGGGGATAAATGTAATCTCAGCTACTCCCCATAACAACCACATTGAAAAATTAGATTAGTTCTCTCATTCAGATAGTGCTTTGTTATTGCTGAGTCAGCTCAATTGTACTCTACTTTTTGTGACCCCATTTGGGATTTTCTGTGCAGACTCTGGAGTGGTTTGCCATTTTCTTCTCCAGCTCACTTTACAGATAAACTGAGGCAAACAAAAATAAGGTCACACTAGTGTTTGAGGCCTGATTTGAATTCATATAGATAAATGTTCCTGATTCTAAGTACAATGCTCTTCCTCACCTAGCTGCCCAACAGACAGTTCTAGCTTTATGTAAATTCACATTAAGCAAATTCAACTTCATGTAGAGAATTCTGGGAAAAAGAGCCGCATTCCCTAAAAACAACTTTGTTACCTTTACTATACAGTAATGATGCTGTCTCTGTTCCTAGCCCTTGGCTCAGTACTCCAAGGCCTCTCCACCTCCTCCAAACCAACCAAACAAAAAAATCCTAACAAAAAGTCTCCAAGTGAAAGCATAGGGAGACAGCTACCATTGTTGCTGCAGCTGAGACCTCCACTGCCAAGAGAGAAGACCTTTGTCCTGCTCAGTCAACCTGCCTGAAAGTGTGACTCTGAATATTGTTGTTGTTTGTCCATTAGTCTAGAAGAGGACCATGACATCAGGAAGGTGATGTCATGACATGCAAATGAGTTGGATTTAAATGATTGAGGGCTGTGTAAAATCACCAGCCTTATTCTTTCCTCCAGAAGTATCTGGCTCCAGTAACCAGATATAGATCAGGATGACTGGAGATGGTCCCAGATTCAATGAGGGACTTTCTAAGTGAAAGTCTTTAACAGGTCTCAGTTTGAATGGCACCCATTCACTGATTAAGGATAGGTAAGAAAGAAATGAAACAAAGAATAGCCTAGTTTAGCCCCTTCCTCCCCCCACCCAAAAAAAAAATCACTCTGGGAGGGGAAAATCCTCATGGTTTCTGGTCAAACAGAAATAACTGTTATTTACATTCACAGAGCCATTCAGGGTCCAAACAATGATCAAATTGGTTTGACTTGGGACCTATTATTGGCCAATTTAGGAGAGCTAGAGTGATTCGAGTTTAAAGCATGGTCCTTAAGAAAGAGGAAGAAGAAAATGAAGGAGGGAGGGAAAGAGGGAGAGGGAAAAAAGGAAGGAAGGAAGAGAGGGAGGTAGGGAAGAAAAAAGGCAGAAAAAGAAGGAGGGAGAAAGGAATACTATGTTTCTGTCCATGGACCAGCCTTTTCTCATTCTTCTCCAGTTGAGAGATACAAAACAGACTCTGCTTCCATAAAAGGATATCTGATTTTACTAAAGTGCTAGACAGCAGAAGAAATTAAACAAAATAGGATGCCAGGGCTCATTTTAATGGTCATGCAATGCATATGGTGGAAGGGAAAACATATCAAGGGAAAGTATGAACACAACTGGCTGGGAGGTTGTATTATCTATAGTACTCAGCCAATGGGGAAACAGAGAGGGGAATTGGCAGCTGGAACAGGTATAAAAGGACTTTCTCTCACTTTTTGTAAGGTGTGTCTATTTTATAGGACACCTGTAGTTATGTAATAAAATGGACTTTTAAATTCACCCCTTCCAAGTCCAATAAAGTTCTTTTCTTTTCTTTTTTTTTTTTTTTTTTTTTTGCTGAGGCAATTGGGGTTAAGTGACTTGCCCAGGGTCAAACAGCTAGGAAATGTTAAGTGTCTGAGACCAGATTTGTTTGAACAAAGGTCCTCCTGACTTCAGGACTGGTACTCTAACCTCTGCGCCACCTAGCTACCCCTCAACAAAGTTATTTTTCACACTGTCTTTGGTTATGTCTGGTCCCTACATATCTGCCCAGTCTCCATGTGTCCTTGAACCATGTGTCAGCCATTTCCTGCCACATGAGCTCAAATTTGAATTATGATAAAGGTGTGCCAGAGTAAAAAACTGTTCATAGTTCTCAAGTGATGGGATTAGTCAGTAAGCAATGGGACTAGTCTAAAGGGGATCTCAGCCTTTCCTTCAGTCTGGCTAAGCATTAGGGCCCACAGGTAGAGCAATTATTAAAATACAGAATATATTTTGCCCAGGGGCCTTGATGTGGTACAGTCATTGTCAGTAATGATGTGAATTTTAACCAAATTCATTCGGTTCTCATTGAAAACCTTAATACATATACAAAGAGAGGCCAAATTCCTCCTTCTTCAGCATGACCAAAGCTTACACAACCCAAAGAATTCTGCAGATAAGGGACTCTTCCTTCCCTAAATAAGGACACTGGAGATATTCTTGCCTTACTAATAACCTTTATGACCAAAGCACCTTCATTATCCTGAATTATAAAAGAGTTAGCCATAAGTAGGAGAAGTAGGGTTGAGAAGCATAGTGGAGTTAGAAGAGATACCAGGAGACATGAAAGAAGAGTAAAGAGAAAGACACCAGGAGACAGAGTACTATGGCAGACCGACCCAAAGGAGAGCAGCAGCCATGAGATGGTCCATAAGTACATTTATAGGGAAATTTGACATCAGGGACATGACTGGGATTTCTGACAGGACATGGTAAAATAAGACTGCCCAAGATCCTTACAAAGGTTAGGTCTCAGGGGTTTGCCATAACCTGGATTTCTAACTGGAGGATCTCCCCAGAGGGTAGGACCATAGGGCTAAAATGATCCCTATCAGCACTTTCTTCCTGCTTGCCTCAGGGATCAATTCTTTAGTTTCTCTCTAACAAAAACACCACTAACAAAAACCCAATTCAGGATCTCATCATCAGGGCTTCTACTTTATCCTAACTTATCTCTTTCTCTGGTTAGCATCAATATCCTCCAAGCCACTTATATTCAAAGTCTCAATTATCTTAGATTTCTGCTTACTGCCCCTACCTCATTTAATCCTTATCAAGTCCCATGGATTCTTCTTTCATGGTTTCTAATTGTCTCCTTTATTTTCAATGTCTTTATTCTTGAAAGCTGTAGTTCCTCACTTTGCCTGTTACAAAAACAATCTAGCTGGTGATATTTGACTCCAATCTTTCTTCACTTTGCTGCAGTTGGAATTCTTAACCTGGGATCTGTGAACTTTTTTTTTAATTGAGAACTGTATTTCAACATAATTGATTTCTTTGATAATTTTCTGTATACTTTATTTTATGCCTTAAAAGAATTATTCTGAGAAGAGATCTATAGGTATCACCAGACTGCCAAAGAAATCTGACACATAAAAAAGTTTGAGAGCCCATTCACTTAAAAGTGAAAGATTATGAGGAAATTATCATGGAAGATCCACTGGTCTATATTGGTGCATGATCTCCCTTCACCCACACAAATCACAACTAACCTATCACTTAATAGAGCTTTGAGAATCTCTGTGGACAAAAAAAATTAACCAATCTGAAGTCAGCTTGGTAATGACTATCTTCAAATTTATCAAGCCTAGTCCTTGAAATAGCCCAAACAATTTTTCTACTTTGGGAAGACCTTCAAGAATTTATGATCAGCTTTATCAAGAGTCCAGAGTCACCTTCACACTGTGGCTGTGTTGTGGGTTAGGGCAGGGAATTACCAGGTCTACTTTTTAGCACTGTTTTCTTTTTTCTTTTTTTTTTTTTTTTTCCATTTTATTAACGCTTTTTATTTGCAAAACATATGTATGGGTAATTTTTCAACACTGACCCTTGCAAAGCTTTCTGTTATAAACTTTTCCCCCCTAACCCCCACCCCTCCCTTAGATGGCAGGAAGTTCACTACATATTATGTATTTGACAAATCGAATATGTGTATACATATTTTTACAGTTATCTTGCTGTGAAAGAAAAATCAGATCTACAAGGGAAAAAATCTGAGAAGGGAAACATAATGCAAGTAAACATCAATAGAGAGCATGAAAATGTTATGTTGTGATCCATATTCACATCCCTCTCACTGGGTGTATATGGCTTTCTTCATCACTGAACAACTGGAACTGGTTTGAAACATTTCATTGTTAAAGAGAGCCACACCCTTCAAAATTGATCATCATATAGTCTTGTTGTTGCCATGTACAATGATCTCCTGGTTCTGCTCATTTCACTCAGCATCAGTTCATGCAAGTCTCTCCAGGCCTCTCTGAAATCATCCTTCTGGTCATTTCTTACAGAACAATAATATTCCATGACATTCATATACCATAGTTTATTCAGCCATTCTCCAGTTGTTAGGCATCCATTCAGTTTCCAGTTTCTAGCCACTACAAAAAGGGCTGCTACAAACATTTTTGCACATGTGGGTCCCTTTCCCTCCTTTAAGATCTCTTTGGGATATAAGCCCAATAGAAACACTGCTGGGTCAAAGGGTATGCACAGTTTGATAACTTTTTGAGCATAGTTCCAAATTGCTCTCCAGAATAGTTGGGCCCCTGTTCACAATTCCACCAACAATGTATCAGTGTCCCAGTTTTCCCACATCCCCTCCAACATTCGTCATTATCTTTTCCTGTCATCTTAGCCAATCTGATAGGTGTGTAGTGGTATCTCATAGTTGTCTTAATTTGCATTTCTCTGATCAATAGTGATTTGGAGCACCTTTTCATATGACTAGAAATAGTTTTAATTTCATCATGTGAGAATTGTCTGTTCATATCCTTTGACCATTTATCGATTGGAGAGTAGCTTGAATTCTTATAAATATGAGACAATTCTCTATATATTTTAGAAATGAGACCTTTATCAGAACCCTTAAATGTAAAGATTATTTCCCAATTTATTGCTTCCCTCCTAATCTTGTCTACATTAGTTTCATTTGTACAAAAACTTTTTAACTTAATATAGTCAAAATTATCTATCTGGTAGTTCTAGTTCTTTGAACACAAATTCCTTCTTCACAGGTCTGAGAGGTAAACTATCCTAATTTGCTTAGCACTGTTTTCAAAGAAAAGGACTAGTAATCAAGTTAGGTTTTACTTCACTTCCCTTTAGCTTCTTTCCCAAGTTCAGCCCCATATTGTACTTTTGGCTAAAGGGAAATAGAGGTTAAACAGCAGTTAGTAAATTAATTTTAGGAATAATTAAAGAAAAACAATCTTTACCACCTTTTACTAAAGTGGGGCCAATTCTACCAGAAATTCCTCAGGTTTTGATGGGTGAAGGTAATTAAGGAGGGGGGCCATAGCACTACTAATGTTGGGGGACACCTAAAAGAAAAGGGGATAAGCTTGTCCTTGAATTGAGGATCAAAGGGTATGGTTTGATTCCCTGGAGAAACATGAGACCCCGAGGCCTGCCAGAGATTGTTATTAATGATTTTATTATAATGACTGGCCATTTTAAGTGGTCATTTGAAAAGAGAACCACACCTTAGAAGCTTATTGCTGATGATGGGTGTGGGCATATGGACAAAGAACTTGACCTCAGAGTGGGGGAAGGAAAAGAGGCAAGGGGAAGGGGTCAGGATGGGGAGAGGCAAGACCAGGAGGAGGGACTAGGCAAGAAGCAGGCCTAGGAGGCGAGGCTAGGAGAGGAGAAAAGATATAAGCCTTGGTGATAAGGGAAAAAGAAGGCACATGGCAAAACACCATGGAGGCAATGGGGGCTAAATAAAGAACCACCATGATCTACATTCCTCTGGCTTAACTCTAATTGGTGACCAGTTCTGATAAAGCCTCCGGAGATGAGATAAGTCCTGCTATCCATAAATTAACAACTAAGGCCTGCTGCTTTGGAGGGTGGGACTTAGTTAAATGGGAGAATGGGGGAGGCCAATTAGGTCTAACTTGACCTCTGACTTCAGATTAAATTCTTCTTAAAGTTCACTAGTTGGGTGGGATCTTCCACCCAGTATTGAAAGGTACGTACCCCATGATTTGGGGCAATCTCTTCCATCAGCAATGCCCTTCAAAGACTGAAAAACATACAGTCAACTCTGACTTGAAGACTGGCTGACCCATGGTTCTACGTGGTTTTCTCTTTCTTTTTTTCTTTTTCTTTTTTTTCTCTTTCTTCTATTGTTATTATTGCTTTTTATCTTTCTCCTCTTTATTCCTAACAGAATAAGGAAGAGTTTCAGTAGAAGAGATTTGGGCCAGAATATCAGAGCTGAGTTCTCTGACCTTCTTACTTCATTTTATAATAAGCTCCTTGATTTTAACAGTTTTTACAAATAAAATTCAATTATGAATTCTAACTGCTACTAAATCAAATCTTTAGTTATCCAGGAGAACCATGCAATGATTTCTGTGCTGATTTTCAGTTATGTTTATATTGTAATGCTCAGGGAGAAAATGAGGCAATATCACACATTGGAGATTAGATAATACTTTATTGATAGAGAGATAAGACTAGTTGACTGAATAGGACTATTGCCACAAAGTATTCAATCCATTGAGAGTGTAGACTGGCAGCCATGCCAGCTGACTGGATCTTAAGTAGGTCCAGCAATTAGTAAGTTTGATTACAGGATTCTTATAGGACTCGACACTCAGGGGAACAAAGAGCTCCTGGAGCAGAAGAAGGGGTTGAGCACTGGCGGGGATTGGAGTTCCAGGAAAGGAATATCAATTCAGTTTTGACAAGTTAGGGGTATGGAGGAAGAGATCATAAATTCTGAGAAGCTAGAAAAGGAATTAGAAGACAGTAAGTCTGAAGCCAAAAGATAAGGGGTATGTTGAGATGGACCATCTGGAAGTTTTATGATTCTTTGGAATGCTAGCCCAACTATTCCTGATGGTCAGGAAGTGGGGGTGGGGGGTTGCTATCAAGGCAAAATAATTAAGGGAAACTGAAACAGAGCAATTGAGGGAAACTGAAACATAGAACTGTGGCACAACAACATAACATCTATTACTGGCAAAGGGAAAGAACATTTTTGATAGCCACTCTCCGTGTGGGGGAGGTTAGGAAACCTGCTTGTAGGAAAGTTATGATGATGTGTAATAGAACCATGGGACCATGTGTAGAATTTCTACAACTTAGTTCACTCTGCTATCCATATAATTAAAAGTTCTTTGATTGATTGTATAGTTGAAACAGCACTAGTTGATGAGGGCCTTGACTATTCACTTTGGCTTCTCTATCTTGGGACATTTCTGTTCTTGGTTTGACTCTTTTGCTGACAGCATTCTGTGAAAGAATATGCTTTAAAGGTAGTGAAAGAGATTATTATTTCTCTCATATTAATAATCAATGATTGAATTAGGATGCTTTTAGAAGCCTGTATGTTTTTCAGTCTTTGAAGGGCATTGCTGATGGAAGAGATTGCCCCAAATCATGGGGTACATACCTTTCAATACTGGGTGGAAGATCCCACCCAACTAGTGAACTTTACAAAGAATTTAATCTGAAGTGAATCTCAGCCCACTGTGTTGTACTCCAACAGATTTGGACAGGGGAGTAAATCCTTTGTCCAGATTGGCTGATACTGGGGGTGGTCTATCATTAGAACAGATCCACCTCTCATTATAATATTTATTCTCTTATTGATTGTTAACAAATCAGAATGGCTCCTCACCCTCCCTATTTTTCAAAGGGCATATACACTTTAGTGGGTCCCATGAGGGATTGTTTGTATTCAAGAAGACCCCTGACCCTTTGTCTTATCTGCTAACATGATTAATAAAATGATTAATTATCCAGAAACTTTGTGTCTCTCAAATTTTATATAATCCCAGTAGAGGCCTTGAGCCATTTCCTTCCTAGGACAATATTCGGTCCTATTCTCATAGGTCTTGGTTCTTTACCTGACCCCTATTCAAACTCTATAGTTCATTATGATTCTATAAAGAGTAATTGTTGTAAATAATTTACTATACTCATCTAGGATACATATTTAGTCAGTCATCTAATAATAGGTATAAGGATAAGTAACATATTAATCCATATTTTGTATAAATTACATAGGAATATAGGTTCTAATAGAAGGGCCCTATAATAGGCCTCAAACCTTAATGTAATGTTCACTACTTGTTTATCAGCTTTGGAGCTTACTTTTTGTAACTACAAGAATGCTAATATGGATATCTCCCATCTGTTTCGCTAATTCCATGACCAAATTAAGCATGGGCAGCATGGTATATTAAATCATCCCTGATTTGCTCTTGGAGCATATGTATAACCCATACCACCTTCTCTTGCCCAACCTGAGAAGCTTATCTTGTGACCACCTAATCAGCAGAGATATTCCCTGCTTTACCCAGTTTGTGACCCTAGTGAGACACCATTTTTTATTTTAGCTTAAGTGTCATATGTCAACTAATGATATTCTTTATTTCTTATGGCCACAATAGAATATTTAGCTAATAAATCTAGTATTAAACCTTCTTAAAATAAGGTACTGGAAGGAGGGGGTATCTCGGGCCATGAGGAAGATCTGGAGTCCACTTCATTAGAAGGGTCCAGGTCCCTTTTATAAAGTGCTCAGAATTCTGCTTCGGTTGTTATTCAGGGTGATTTTTGTCCCATCTGCCTCAATTTAGGCAATGAAATTAATCCGAAGAACCTTGTACATTTTGAAAGTTCAGAAGAATAAGCCTCTACAGGTCTAAGAGCCAGAGTTCATGACAAATTTTGCATTGATCTCAGCATCACTGCAGGATGTGACCTTTGGTAGCAATCTTAAAGACCCAGTTCAGTGGAAGCTAAGATAAGGATTCATCTGGCAATCAGGCTTCATTTGCATATGAAAGCAGTGGGACCAATAGTACTTAGAACTATGCTGTGTCTAAGACTACTTTTCACAAAGAATGAGGTAGAAAAGGAGGAAATGTTTCCCTGAAGTATTAAAGGAGAAGTTAGTATTTTTGTTATATCTTCAAAGTGAATATCCCTTTGTAAAAGCTAATTGATAACTGCTTAAATGGAATTGGGGTGTTGGCTAACAGTGAAGGGGGAGTATAACTGGCCTTAGAAAAGACACCCATAGCCTCTCAAAGTATCTCTAAGATCCTGAGGAGGAGAACCAGACTCATTCTAGGATGGTGAATCCAAAGCCAGAATATACTTTCTACAATTATATCACAATATCACAGCATTTTATCACTTAGTTTTTATAACTGATAATCATGTCAAATTTGGACTCCAATTTTGACAAGATTTGAAATATTATCTGTGTGTTTTTTTAATATGGCATTATTTTAATCATGAACTTGAAAAACACTAACAAATGTGAGCATTTCCAAATAAAAAGAATAGAAAAGGAGGCTTATACATAAAAACACAAATCTCTTTTTGTTTCTTTTTAAGTGTAATCCACACATTTACTTCCAAAGTTGTTCTTGTCTTTTCCCTGGAGTCTGTTAAAAAAATACTTCATTGGTGTTCTTTTTTTCTCTCTGCCTATTGTTAATCCTCTCTCTCCTATAGCTTTCCCTTCCCCATTAAAACCCTCTCTTGTAATTGACAAGCAGCCAAGGAAAACAAATATGCAAATTGGTGACATGGAAAAATGTGTATCTCATGAAACTATGGTCTTGAAAATAACTTTCTGATCAATGTAGCCAAATAACTTGATATCATAGGACTAAATTGTCTTATTTGATTTTTTTTGTATTCAAGTACATTTAAGGATTTATATTCAACAATAACCAGCATTTATCAATAGCATACTACATTCCAGGAATTGTGCTTTTAGACATAGAGGTGATAAAAACAGAAATAGTGGGCGTGCCCAAAAGAAGCTTACTTTTTTTGTAATTACATTATGTAAATTAGTAACTGAATGTGAAAATTATTCATCATTTTCCATAACTTAAGAGTTCAATTCTGAGGTTTTAAAAGTGATACTGTTTAGTACCTCTTATTTATAAGTAAGTTGTTTGAATGAGTGATATTTTACAAATTCCCACTACATTTTGTAAAATGATATGCTTACAAGAGGTGTTTATTAAATATTCACCATATAATCCATTGAATTATTTAAGAACTATTGTGTAATAATTGTATTCAGAATACTTGATAGCAAAGTGAATCTTAGTTTCTCAACAAGTTAGAGATGAGTCACTACTCCTGAGGGAATCCTGATTTGGGGGGCATGGTGGGAATGAGGGGAAGAGAAAAGGGAGAGATACAAGAAGAATGAAAACACAATATGCACCAGAAGAGAGAAGCTGATAATAGAAAGAGAAACAGAAATTGGGCAAAAATTGTTTACTGATGCATGAAAAACAGCAGCAAGAAAAGAAGAGAACATAAATTTAAACAGCAGTTTCCAGTGGACAAAAAACAAACAGCTTCTGAAGGTGCTGGTAGGAGCTGATTAGAGAAGGTAGAATCCTGCTGTAAGAAGAGCTAAATTGCTCTTTTGCAGTGAACCAGAAAGCAGCTTAGGGAAGCAAATCTAGAAAACTGAAGACTGTGGAGTTAGATATGCTATTTCACTGAAAGAATGTAATACACCTGTTAAGGAAAAAAAAAGTTTAATGCTACTTTGTTGCCTCAGGAATGTCCAGCAGGAGAGTAGAGAGGCCTAGAAGAGGAATAGGTCTGCAGAGCAGGTGAAGTACAGACTGTTCAAGGTCTGCAGGCCAGTTGTAAATTGCCCTGGGCACATGAGTATCTTTCCAGAACTTCACTACTAGGTTTCTTTGTGTGCTCCATTTCCCCTATGGACATAGTATACATTGGTGGAAGAATGTATACTTTCTTTTTTTTTTTTTATTTTACTATTCAAGCTTTTTTCTTCTTTTGAAAATGTTATTTTATGATTTTTTAATGTGCTTTATCTTATTGGGGTTAAGTGACTTGCTCAGGGTCACACAGCTAGGAAGTGTTAAGTGTCTGAGACCAGATTTGAACTCAGGTCCTCCTGACTTCAGGGCTGGTGTTCTATCCACCTATCCTAGTTCCCCAGGTTATTGTTGATAAGCAGTAATTGTATGGCTAACCATTTGGAGGAACCATCCTAACCTCGTGAAGTAGGTACCAACAGGATGAATGAGTCAGCTTCAGCCTACAGAGAAAAACTAGAGGTAATTAGGAAACTAAAGCCATACCTATGTATTTAAAAATTTTTTTAATTTATTATTTTCAATCTTTAAAAATTTTATTTTTTTCTTTTTTAATATATTTTTTATATTTTTATTTTATTTTATTTTATTTGTATAACATGTGTAGGTAATTCCTCAACATTAACCCTTACATAGCTTTCTGTTACAAATTTCCCCCCCCCCAACTCCCCACCCCTCCCCTAGATGGCAGGAATCTTTAAAAATTTTAAATGAATTAGAAACAGATTTTGCATGTGTGTGTTACATAAAGATTTGTGTATACCCCTTTTCTACATTTTATAGAAATTCCTATGAAGATTCTGTGCCCCATTCCAAAAGTTCTTTTAGTTTTTTTCAAATTATGTCTTGAAAGGTGAAACAAAATATAAATATTTCTGCTTTCCCTTACTTTTAATACCTGTCATTTCATTTTTTTTTTTTCCTGAGGCAATTGGGGTTAAGTGAGTTGCCCAGGGTCACACAGCTGTTACATGTCTGAGACCAGATTTGAACTCAGGTCCTCCTGACTTCAGGGCTGGTGCTCTTTCCACTGCGCCACCTAGCTGCCCCTAATTTCATTTGTTTTTAAAGAAGGTACCAGAGAGTTCTTGACTAACCTGTAGCCAAATCATAAAACCTTAGCTTGAGTTTAACACATATTAACAGTATAAGTTCTACTATCTACAGACGCAGTCCCATGCCCTATTCCCAAAAATAACTGGAAAACAGTATTCATAATTCCTGTACTTTTCCTAATTTTAAACACTTTGCAGAACCACTCAGCTTAAGATAACTGGTAAAGAAATCTAGCAGAGGAATTAGTGTCATAAATAGGAGTGTCAAATTAATTCAAATATCACTTTCCCATTCATTTCATCTTATGTTTCAATGGATTTTTTACAAATTAAAAGGTTATCTTCATTGTCAGACTTTTTATTTTCTTTTTTTTAAATGATAATATAGGCAAAATGTGGCTCCCAGAATTTCTTAATGGCTCAGGCTTAGTAAGATGTAATTGTCACAAAACATAATCAGGATCAAAAAGTAAATGTCTATATTTATGCTTCAATAAGACCTTTATACAATGTTCTTAAAGTACTTAAAGACTTGAATTTGTTTATCTTACTTAAAACATAACACAATTGAAAAATCTAAATGCTAAGAAGGTTTACTTTTTTAGGAAGTCTTAATGATATTGTTATAGTAGAACTTTGTTCCTACCAGATGCCAAAAGCCAATAATTAGCACTGAATTAAAAATGAAAAATTACCTGAGAAGATTGTCCAAAAGATCCTAGTACATAGTACCTTCTCAAGTATTATTTTATTCAGAATACTAAAACATAGTACAAAAATCTACTATATGGCTTCAAAATATCTCATACAAACATCACATATAATGCTAGCTCCTGAGAGGGTGGGAGTGGGGATGAAAAATGACTCATGCTGACTTTTGTTACATTATAGTTAGTTATACATTGGGTTTATTAAGTTGGAAGAAACAATTATCATTAAAGCTTCTAAGAAGCTAACATCAGTGCTGTAGAATATGAAATAAAATGATACAAAATAAAAGTTTAATCAATATTTTAAATCTATTAGTAGATTTCAAAATCTCTTGTGAAGTTGAAAAGAAATCTGTTTGATATTCTTGTACACATGTAATCCGATGAAGGGAGGAAGATTTTTATTCAGAAATATGAACTATTTGTTTCCCAATATTGCCTCCTGTCATCATAGATTGGAAGGCAACTGAAAAAGAAAAAATAAATTATCTTGAATAATTAATGTCAGTTATGTAATATCACCAGTTATATAAAATTATTGTAATAGCTCAAAATAACATTATATATCCATATACTGAAATGGAGTTTTATAATTTTGAATGGTATCCTAAATCATATCAATTTGGTAGCATACAGATTAGTCCAAATTAAGGTAAGAAATGACTTAAACATTGGTATTTACACAGAAAATGTGCACCTGTTACTAACTATATTCATTCACTGTAAGTTCAAGATAAAAAAATAAGTGAAAAATATATTTAAAATAATCCTATATAAAGAATATAAATAACAATGATTATACAAGATAAGTAAATGAAATTAATAGCTGTTAACTTAAGACTCAGGGTTTATACATATTTAGTAAATATGTATAAGTGGCAAACAAATTATTTGAGAAATTCAAGAAAGAATCTTATAAAATGAGACAATAAAGAGAGACATTTCTCTTAAATATATCATTAAGTTGAATTTTTGGTAGAGATTGAATAAGTTCATATTTCATTCAAGTTGTAGTACTTCCCAAAAAACAAAATTATGACATACAACACAGTCACAGAAAGGAATGTATGTTAAAGTACTGTTTCAGAACAAGAATGTAAACTTCAATTATTAAAAATTTCTTATCCTCTTACCTCCCATGTTTTCCAAGCCACTGGTCACTGTCTCTCTGATCTACAAATCAAAATAATTGGAATTAATTTTCCTCCTTAATTTGCAAATTAAAACTATTTAGCACTTCTCTCTTTTGAGAAAGTAATACTTCCAATATGAAACAGATGGTTCATAAAAGCATATTTTTATGCTTTTATTTTATTTATGGAAAAAGTATTTTTATGAATGACACCAGTTTTTCTTTATCAACTAATATTATAATTTTTTTTCTTTCCCCTCTTCATACTCCCAAGTTTCTTTGCCAAATAAACAAATACAATTTAACTTATTTTAAATTGGAAAATTTAATGAGTCAATGGTTTGCAATGTTCAAAAACCTCATACCTGTATAACATGAATATTCTTTGACAGTTCTGAACATGGCAAGTATTCAATATTTGCAATATCAATTAATCATTATTGTTAACTACATGTTAATGCAGAAGAAATAGAAAACTTCCACAAACAAAACACAATCTTTATTGTTGGTCAATCATTTTCAGTTGTTTAACTCTTCATGACTCCATTTGTTTTTTTGTTGTTTTTTTTTTTTTTTTTTTTTGGCAAAGATATTGAATTGATTTGCCACTTCCTTCTTTAGTTCATTTTACAGCCAAGGAAACTGAGGCAAATGGGGTTAAGTGACTTTCAGGATCATGCATCTAGTAAGTGTCAGAAGCCAGATTTGAGCTCATGAAGTTGAATCTCCCTGACTCCAGGTCCAGACTGCACTCCTTGGTGGCCCTGTAACTTGTAAAGGACTTTTAGTAGAATAACCATATACTAATTTTCTATTATATGATTTAGAATTTTTACATTAAGTAATAATCTTTTAAAAGTAAGGATGTGTGCAACATTTTGAAGGGTGAATGCAACACCTCTGAATCAATCATTACTATCTCTTCCTACTGCCACCCCCCAAATCCTAAGAAATTAACTGATTTCTTTTGAATAGGTTCCTTCTAAATTTTGGTCTCCTTTCCCTCCTATACTTTACCAAAAGTAAACTGTTGGACTAGATGACCATTAAGAAATCTTTTCTATCTAAAATACTTTTTTTGATGTACCTGTCCTTTATAATTATACAGATAGAAAGACTATGGGAATGGAATATTGCATACACCACCAGATTCACTTGATAGTCACCGGTTATATCGAATCACTTTTCTTCCCCTCTCCCTTATTCTTTATTATAAGGCATAACTCACTGGATAGGAAAGTAGAAAAGGGCATATTAAAAAATGATTTGATATTGAAACAAAAGAAAATTTTAAAAAGAAATCATGCCATGAACGTGTTTTCTTTGAAATATTTCTGGCACTTTTTCCTCTCGGTTTCTACTCCATCTGAAGGAAGGCAGTGCCAAGGTGACAAAATATGGAGAAGAATAAAGATCAGTAATACCAAGTTTTGACTCCCTACTTTAGAAGTCTCAGACATGGCATGTGGAGGATGATATTAGTATCAGTTCACAGTAGATCTTTCAACATAAACTGATAATGATAAGCAAGAACAGCACAACAAACATCAGGACCACAGCACAGATGAGAACACTATTAGGGCTATTACTATGTTAAGATAACTATAAGGTCATTACCAGAGGGAAAGTCAAGATAGTGAAGTAGCAGGGAGAAGTACAATGAGCTCCTCAAGCACCCTCCTCTGGCTTCTCCAAAGAGATTAGGAAAATGCCTAGGGTTGACTATATATATTTGTACTGGATTTTATTTTTCTTTCTTTCTCAACTGGCAGAGGGAAGAGGAAAAAAATTTGGAACTAAAAATAAGACTTTTGAAGAAGAAAAGAAAAAGATTTACTAGACTGAATTCTGATTGAGAAACTGGAGAAAAAAAAAAAACTTAAGGGAGTCATTCTTCAAGCCCAGGTCAAACAAAAGTTTGCAGACACTGAGTATCTGGTCAGATGTACGCTATTTGAAACATTCCAGTGAAGAGAGTTTGGGAGTATTCTACTGCAACTCTACATGTATGCTGCTTAAATTCACACTAAGCACAATGCTTAGACTAGTGAGGGACTTCACCCTGAATCATGACTCCCCAGATAACATCAAAAACTTGTTAGTCCTCAACCTGATCAGTCCCTGAGATCCTCAAATAACTCAGTCCTCAGTACCCCCAAGAAAGTAACAACAGGACTAGTCCACACCTTTCCTATAAAACTAAACAAAGCTTAGCCCTAAAATCAGTTCTAAAGTCAGGAAGCGAGCTGGAAGAATGAGCAAATGAGAAAAGATGATAACAGAAATGCTCAAGACATAAATCCAGAAGAAAAGTATGATTCCAAAATGTCTGTAAGCAGAGCTTCAAAGTAAAACACAGCTTGGGCATAATTTCAATTAGAATTTCTAGAAGAAATTATTATTATTATTATTTTTTTACAAAAAAGGTTAAGTTATTTTTTAAATGAGAGCACTAGATGAAAACAATTGGAAAAGAAATAAAAGCTAAAGGGGAAAAAAAAAACGTAAAGATAAAGAAAGGGAAATCTTGACACAAGAGATACAAACCTTGCCCCATGCAATAAATTCCCTGAAAATGAGAATGGATTAAATAGATGCTAATAAATTTATGAATTAGTGAGAAATACTAAAACAAAAGTCAAAAAAATGGAAAAAATAGAAGAAAACATGAAACTACCTCATAGCAAAAGAATAGAGAGATTAAAATATGATGCTCCAAAAGTCAAAGGATATAGGCTTACAGCAGAAATAATTTATACAGCAAAACTAAGCATAATATTATAACGGGAAAAATGGACTTCCAAGAAACAGAGGATTTCCAAGCAATATGAAAAGACCGGAGCTGTGAGGAATTTTGAAGTGTAAACACATTTTTTAAAAGAAAACTGGAACAGAAGGAGAAAAGAAATATACTATGTAGGGGAAAGAAAAAGAAGGATGGGGAAAAGTTATATAATTGGGATTGTGGGAAACAGCTGATACTTGAACCTCACTTATCTGTATTGATTGATTAAAGGAGAAGAAGGATATATATGTACCCACAATTGAGTAGAGAAATACATTTCACTAAACAGTAAATAACAAGGAAAGGAAAGAAGAAAAAAACGAGGGAGGGTAGGTTAAGAAGAAATTAGTACTAAGAAAAACAAACTATAAATCTATTCAAACATATTCACAGTTCTTTTTGAATTGGCAAAGAATTGGAACCTGAGGGGGTGTCTATCAATTGGGGGAATTACTACTACTACTGTACTATAAGAAATGATGAAGGGGATGGTTTTGGAGAAACCCAGGAATACTTATATGAACAGACTTAGAGTGAAGTGAGCACAAATAGAATATTTTTATACAATGATACTGATATTGCTTTTATGTATGCAAAATAGGTTTTTTAAAATTTTTATTGAAGCTTTTTATTCACAAAACATATGCATGGGTAATTTTTCAACACTGACCCTTGCAAAACCTTCTATTCCAAATTTTCCCCTCCTTCCCCCCACCCCCTCCCCTAGGTGGCAGATAGTCCAATATATGTTAAATATGTTAAAATAGATGTTAAATCCAATATGACATTGATATTGTAAAGACAAATAACTTTCAAAAACTTCTTATTAGGGTAACAATGATGAACTATGATTCCATGGGACCAATGATAAAACATGTTACCCACCTCCTGATGGAATATATAGTGCCTGAATATGAATATGGATTAAGTTGGGAAAGATAGGTGGGAATCAAAATATGGAGGGATTAAGATGCCAGCCTAAGGAATTTGTATTTTATCTTAAAGGCAATAGGGACTTATTAATATTATCAGATGGAAAGGAGTTGAAAAAATGAGAGTTAAGGAAGTAAAAGCAAGTATAGCTAATCGTTTTTAGGAATTTAGAAATGAAAGGCAGAAGAGATATAGGGCAGTAGATTAAAGAAATGGAAGGGTCAAGTGAAGATTTTTTAAAAATTAGACTTGGGCTAGTTTGTAAGCAATAGGGAAAGAGTTAGTAAAGAGGGCAAGATTAAACTTTGTGTGACTGATTCCAAAGGTGACAGACAGGAAAGAAAAATATAAAGTGAGGGAGGGGTAGGGAAGTTGTGCTGAAGACAAAGAATACGTTTAGGAGAACTGAGACAAAGGAATAGATGAAAAAATAGAGAAGATTATAATCAGAGAATTCCAGAATTCAAGATCTAGGAAGTAAGTTGCATAGTTGTAAAGTTTTTGATTCTAAGATAGGACTATTGCTATGGGCAGAAGAAAGAAATAGTAGCTGAACAAGTTGGTAAATTGGGATTTCCAGGGACATCAATATATATACTCAAGTCCTTGGATATGTGGGGTAGATTATAAGACAGTTAATAAATTCCTTTAGAAAGGTGGAAGAATCACCTGGAAACCAGAAGATGGCTGACTAGGATTTGTATAGCGCAATAGAGATGGATGAAGTGAAGTTCAAAGGAGAACAAGTTGCTGAATATTGTGGTAGAGGGACAGTACAGACATAGCAGTGAGGATCAAGGAATATGCCTTCTCTACCTAGTCCAGTTGGAAAGAGCACCAGCTCCAGAGAAGATGGCCAGGGATGTAATTTCTATGAGAGGGAGCCAGGTTTCCATGATTGTAAAAAAAGGATGTAAGAGGAAGGAAGCTAGGATAGTGTGTTTTACCCATAAAGTGGGGCTTCCAAAAAGCATAATAGAATGGAGGACTAAAAATCTGTAGAAGGAAAGAACTGGAGTACTTAAGGATAAGAGAGTAAAGATTGTTAGCAGACATCGGTTTTCACCTCAGTAGATGGCAATCTCAATTACAGGGATACTGGGAGCTAGAGGTAGGAGTCTGTTAGCCACAATATATGGGAAGAACAAGTTGATCTGGTCCCATTTTTCTGGTTCCAATATAACTGAATTGTAATGCAGAGAAGTTTCCATAGCTTAGTATTACACATTCTGGGAAGCCAGGAACATAGGCAAAAGCAGCAGAGTTCTATTTGAATGCCAGGGCAAGAAAATAACCTAGTCTCTTAGTCTACTGTGCCAGAATGAACTTGGAATTTTTTTTTTTTACCAGTTACAGAGTTTATCCAAAGATCATGGTAGATGATGTCACCAAAAAACTATCTTACATGTTAAGCTGCTGGTGTATAAGTCCCTGGAAGTAACTTTTCATGTAACAACTTCTGATAGATAAGAGTTACCTTTGAGGTAGACTTTTACTGAATATCATATCTCCCTAACTACATTATAAGCCCGTGGGTAAGGACTTTATCTTTGATTTCTTTTGAATCCTCTTTAGCACCTATCAAGCATAGTACTTTATTCACTGAAAAGACATTCAATACATATTTGAACCAACCACTGAGAATGTATAATGAATCAGAATCAGATTTGTACCATTTATGATATGGACAGATTGGTTTATGGCCTAGATGTAGTGTCAGGTTAATTTAAATTATTGTTAGTTTTCTATCAAAAAAAATTTTCTTGGGAAAAAAAAAAAAAAAGCTAATAGAGGGCATTCAAGACCTAGTATTAACATGGATTTACTGACAGAACCTTGACTATAAGAACAACTGTTCTTATAATAATAAGCTATGGGGAAACCCAAGTAATGTGAAGTAATTTTTAAAATGATGCAATTCTTGTATTTCATTTTTTCTTTGACTGTAATAATTAATAATAAAAATTGTAATAATGATAGATATAGTAGTAGATAATCAGCCAGAGACACAACCTGTATTCAAGTTCCACTGCTTGCTGTCTGTGTGATACTAAGCAAGTCACTAAACCTTTTAATATGTCCAGAAACTAAGACTGTAAGTTGCTGAATATACAACATTCCTTCATATCTTTGCACAGGCAATCTCTTCCCCTCAATTCTGCCCCTTAGAATCCCCAGTCTTAGGTCAAGTTCTACTCTCTACATGAAGTCTTTCCTGATTTTCAAAGATGTTAGTGCCTCTCCTGCCAAATTATCTTTATTTTTATTTTCTACATATTTGCATAGAGATAGATACAGTACTTATTGTACTTTTTGATGGCAGGGGTTATTTCATTTCTCTCTTTATATTCTCAGTTACTAGCACATAGTAACTAGTTAATAAATACTTGTTGATTGATTAAGCTAATGATACAAGTCAACAATTTTCAATCAATTTGAAAAGGTAATGATCTGAAGAAGCAAAGCTCCAGAGAATATGAGACAGAAGGGACCAAATTTTACAAATAGAGGGGTGAGAAAAAAAATACCCAAAACAAATAAAGGGATAGACTTTGGCAAGGAACTGCCTCTTATTTGGAGTTTGAATCAAAAGAATAAATAAAGTAGAGCTAATTAGCTTTTTATTAAGTGTCTACTAGGTAACAGGTATTATGCTAAATGCTGGGGATATAGAAAAGCAAAAGACAACCCCTGCTCTCAAGAAATCCAGTCTAATGGGAGCAGACAATTTGGAAGGAAAGTCCAATGGCTTCTAATCATTAATATAGTCTATAATTAAATGGTAATAGTCTATTCCCTAGCTGTGTGATCCTAGGCAAGTCACTTAACCCCAATTGCCTCAGCAAAAAGCAAAAAAAAAAAAAATTAGTAATAGTCTAAATCAAATTTTCTTAAACTGTGGGTTGCAACCCCACATGGGATCACGTAACTGAATCGGATGGCCATGAAATTATGATTTATTATCAGGAAATGTTGGATTTGTATACTTATTTTATATATTTATATATCCAGGGTAGCTAAAAAAAGGTCTCAGGTAGAAAAAGTTTAAGAAATCCTGTCTAGATCAGAGGTATAAAACATGTGGCTCACATAATTCCAACATTTGCTCTCAACCAGATTAAAATGTAATTGAGGAATGTTTAACAAAATAAAAATGTAATATAGCATGGATTTGTTAATTTCTGGTTGGTTAAAATATATGAAAAAAATTCAACCTTGAATGGATGTGTGGTTGGGAAATAGAGAGGCATTTTAATAGGAAATACTATTTTAGTATTCATATGAAAATAAATTTGATCTCAATAACCCTCTAAAAGGATTTGGAGATCCCAAGAGATCCATGAGTCACCCTTTAAGAATCCATGATCTAGAGTTTTATTCCAATCCTATCCCAGTACTGGAATCCCCTCAGAAACAAAGTAATATAATCTTCATATCAAAGTGTTTTTTTAATTTAAATTATCTCTAGTGAGCAACTGAACACCTATCTCAGCTATAAAAATCTGATCTACATCCAGGATAAAAGAAAGTGGGCTCTGAGCTTCTCACTCCACTTTGCATTTGCTTCTCTGACTGATCTCAATTCTAGGGAATAAGATGCTTCTTCACATTCCCCACAGCACACCCCACAACCTTTCCTCCCTCCTCTTGTATGCTGTCTCCTCCCCCCACCATTAGATTAGAAGCTTCTTGAAGACAAGAACTGTCTTTTTTCAAACTACACAGAAATACAGGTTGACTATAATTAAGGAACAAGATAAAAAGAATAAATTGATAAGGACATAGGATCAAGTCCTACCTTTAATTTTCCTTCTTTAAACCACTGACTCAGTTGTAGAATTCCAGACTCAAATTTGTCCTTATAATTAAATACCAAAAATCTTTCCCTATAGAAAAATAAGACAGCAATCTAAGATAGGAGAAAAGCAATTATCAGACAATTTCACAAGCTCCTAAAATCTTTTCATGTAACAAATTTCATGGATTAATCATACTAAGGTCAATCAGATGGGGTTTAGATAAGTATTATGGAAATAAAAGACATCAGGAAGTCAATGTCAAAATCATTATCTGAGTTAAAAAAATCTATACTTCATGTAGTTTTAAATGTATATCACTGGGGCAGTTAGGTGGCACAGTGGATAGAGCACCAGCCCTGAAGTCAGGAGGACCTGAGTTCAAATCTGGTCTCAGACACTTAACACTCCCTAGCTGTGTGACCCTGGGCAAGTCACTTAACCCCAAATGCCTCAGCAAAAAGCAAAAAAAGAAAAAAAAAAGTATAGCACTTGGTTTCAACTCCAAAGAACATGACGCCTCTCCCAGGATAAACTCATCATATCTAATCTCATTACCATGATGGTAAATCAAGCCCTGATTAATATGACCTCCTTCAGTCTCTTTGGCTGATTGGAAGGCTAGAAAGTAGAGTGTCAAGTTCTTCCCAATACTTTCCTTTATAGAGGGCAGAAGTGGACTCTCACCTCCTCACTCCACTTTGCATCTGCTTCTAAGCCTGATAGCCTGATTTCAATTTTAGGCAACAAGATCTTTCCTCCCTCCTTTTGCATACTCCCCCCCCCCCATAATATTGTAAGCTCCTTGAAGAAAAGAACTGTCTTTCTTTTTATCAACTGTATCCCCAGCATTTAGTACCATGCCTGGCATATAGTAGATACTTCATAAATGTTTACTGAATTGGATTGGGATGGAGGAACGGTTCTGGGCAAAAAAATGTTATCTGTATGTGTATATATTTATATATACATAAGTATGTATATATGTATATGGTTTTAATATGCTGGTAAATAAAGGAAAGAAAGAATACCTGGTGATGTTTCTTGTTTTCAGAACTGACTCTACTTCAGGCAGCAATGGGGGAGGATAAGGGACATCCTTGTTGTACTGAGAAATCTGGCCACACAGGATAATATGGCTGTTCTGATTCATCTATTCAAAGAAAATTGATTACAATCCCACCTAAGAAATAGATTTTTCTCTATAACTACTGAATACAGAGGTGCTTTATAATAAATTATGAATGTTTTCACAGAATAAATGTCAATGAAAGCATCTTTTGAAGGCACCCCCCAAAAAACCCCTATTCTCTTAATAACAGCTTAAAAGGTATTTTTTTTTGGGGGGAGGGACTATTCATGACATTTATTTATGTAAATGAAGTCATAAAGAAATGGATATAGAGAGAGGAGGTAAAACTTGCAAACCAGGGGAAAAAAATCTAACATTAGATTTTATAACTCTAGGGAAATAGAAGTTCATCTTCCAATATTTACTTACCTTGAAATTATGCTAAACTATTTAGCAAAGTGATATATAACAATTCATGATGAAATACTACAACTCTATAAAATATAAAATGTTTATCCACTTGGAGTCATTTCAGTTTACTCTACCAGTTTCTCTACTGGAAATGCTGGGAGCAGTAAGTAGAAACTGGATGATGGTAAGACAAACCCTAAATAAGATAGCTGTTTCTTTTTGAGAAAGCTTGAGTAAATTAATTCCAAGATCAGCCAGCATTCAATTGGAGCTACCTCATGTATGCCTTTCTTTTAGTATGGCCTGATTAAATATAATTCTTTTTTCTTTCTAATATATTCTCCATATTCTTTGTGACAAACATGAAAGACAACAAAAGTTTACTGATTATGAAGAAACAACTTTAATTTGTTAACTTGGAAAAATGGGGAAAGGATTAAATTTTCTCATTTGATAGAATGCCTTCTTCAAAGGCAAGGACTGTTTCATTTTTGTATTTGTAGTCCCAACTCTGTAGGGTGCCTGGAACACAGCATAATGCTTAATAAATGCTTGTGGATTAGCAAAAAGCTAAATGTTTGACACTATCTGCAAAACATCTAGCTCCATATCCTTTCGCTTCTTCTATTCTGTTCTCTGGAATTCTTTTTCTGTATAATTAACAAATTTATCTGCATCTTTGATATTTTTCTCTTATGCTACTTCCATCTTCTGATATTTATTGAGACCTGACACTCAGTGACATTTCATCACCTGTATTCTTTCTAGAATGGGTTGCACTTTCTCTTATGTTCCCCAACTCATTGGTGCCAGGAGAAGTAGTATACTTCTTGGTCCTCATTTCTGCTTTCAGGTTGTCCCACTACTATCACCCAGTAAACTGTCCACATTTAAAAGTCATTATAGATATAGATATAGATATAGATATCACTCAGATTCAGATGTCTATTATCTACCAACCTCCTAGGACATTTCCTCCTTTTTTTTTTCAATGCATTCAGTGCTTGACTCACAGTCTCCTTTTCTGTCCAAGTTCATGCTTTATATTAATGAACTTAACAATATTTCCTTAAATCCTGCTTGGTTTCCATGAGCCATTTCTTCACTCACCTCAATTTGATAGCTTTATCTTGCCATTATCCAAATATATTACTCTTTCACAATGAGTAACTTTGACATTTCTCTATTTTATTCTAATCTCCTATAGTTACATGTCTTTATGCTGTGAAGATCCATACCCTAAGATCACTCCTCTTTTTATTCCTCTATTTTCTTACTATTAGAAAATATCTTGTGTTCTAGAGCTATGGCCCATCAATCCAATTATGCCCTAAGTTTAGCAAAAAAAAAAAAAAAATCATCACCAGCAACAACAAAAAACAATCCTTTGCACTCACCATAAGGATGAATTTTGCTGCAGTTAAATCACAGAATTGGCTTAAAACAGCTCCAGGAGGTCTCTGAGGTACCTAAAGGTTCTGGTCCACGAAACCCTGCTATGAATAGACTTTTTCTCACTAGGCAGACTTGCCATTGTGGTCACACCTCACTGCTTGGTTCTTTGGTTCCTTGTCTAAACTCAAATATATGTATCAAGGCTTAGTCTTGCTGCCTTGGTCTTAGAGGAGACCCTGGCACATATGTCTAGTTCTTTAGCAGAATAAAGAAGGCATTTTGCCTATAACCTCTGTGAACTCTGGGTTTTTTTGTTGTTTGATTTTGTTTTTCAGAGTTGATAGTTGGCATTAAGCTTTTGCTATAAGCTCTGTGGCTCTTTGGTTTATTTTATTTTATTTGTCAGAGTTAACAGTTGGTATACAACCTCTGTAATTATTTTCATTTAATTTCAGTTTTACATGCCTTATCTATTCTTCATGCTCATCATGACCTCCAGATTCCTCCAATCTTTAGTACTATCCCAGGTCATTAGACCTGGGGATTGCTCTAGTTACTCTTTCTTCTCTCTCACTAATCCCATGTATCTAGTCAGTTGCATATCTTGTCATTTCCCCTTTTTCAACATTCTTTCATTCACACTGCTGCCACCCTAGTTCATTCAGGCCATCAATACCTTTTGCCTAGATTATATGGCAGTCTCCCTTCCTCAGGTGTCTCTCCTTTCCATTCCAACCTCCACAAAGCTGCCAAAGTGATTTTCCTAAAGCACAAGTCTGACAGCATCTTATCTAAACGCAATAAACTCCAGTGGCTTCCTATTACTTCTAAAATAAAATAAAAACTCTGTTTTCCACTTAATGATCTTTATACCTGATCCCTTCCTACCTTTCCAGTCTTCTTAATATATAACTCTTCTGTACATTCTCAATAATCCAACCATGCTGGCCTACCTATGGTTCCTCACACACAATGTTCATTATGCTTCTGCATTGTATTGCTGTTTGGTCATTTTCGTAAAAACACTGAAATGGTTTCTTGCTCCATTTCCTTCTCCAGCTCACTTTATAGATGAAAAACTTTTTTTTTTTTACATTTTACAATTTTATGATGATACAAAGGTTACATGACTTGGTTTGTATAGCTAACAAATGTCTGAGAACTAATTTAAACTCAGGAAGATGAAGAGTCCTCCTGGCTCCAGATCTGGTGCTCTATCCACTGCTACCAAGCTGCCTTTGCCTTTGCTGCTCCCAAATGCCTAAAATTCACTCTCTTCTCTTAAAAGGAATTCCTACTTTCCTTCAAGACTCAGTTCAAGTATAAGACTCATACCCTGGATGCTATTAATGCCTCCCTCTCCCAAAAATACCTTGAATTTATTTTGTATATGTTTGTGAACATATGTAATACCTCCTCTATTAGAAAAGCAACATCTATTTTGCTTTTGCCTGATACTTAACTAGATGATTAATAAGTGCTTGACAAGTGTCCTTACTGTAACTGAGACACAATTTAGACACACAACATAATTGCACTACAGAATACAGTAATAAACTGTTAGGCTGTTCTATCAGAGCAAATGAATTTTTGGCTGGCAGCTCAGAGTAACAAAATAGGTATGTGTATGTATCAAAATAGGTATGTATGGGTATACACAGATATATATATATATATATATGTATACAAAATAACAGAAATAAAAATAGTTAATTATTCAAATTTATAGCAGGAAGTCATCAATCACCTGGTATATAACAGTATCACTGATGTCACCACCAACATTGTCAAAGTAAACATCTACTCCAGATGGGCACAGCTCATGGAGTTGATCTGCCACATTTCCTTTCTTATAATTAATTGCAGCATCAAAGCCCAGTTCTGACACCAAGATGGAGCACTTCTCATCTGTTCCACAAATTCCCACCACTCTGGAACAGCCTTCCAAATGGCCAATCTATAAGAATAAAAGTTTGAAAATTAAATGATTTTATATTGTTATCCTAAAATTTAGAAAAGTTGTAAGCTGCTTCAAGTATGTGCTGACATTTACTATAGTTCAGGTCAAGTCAGAATTTTTAAACTTTTGGCCAAAGACTACCACAAGACTTAAAGAGCAAAGCCAGGGTACAATGCAATGTTTAAAACACATCATAAAGAGAGAAATATTACATAGAATGACTTTATGAATATACAAGTAGACATATTAGATGCAATTTTATAAAAGAAGCCATGAAATCATTAACACATCCCAATGCTATGTGTGAACCTAAGTTTCTGAGCTTGAGAGCTATCAAAAAAGTATTCAGAAAAAAATTACATTTCTGTAAGTTCTCATTATGAAGATATGTTTATTACATTCATCTGTATAAAATACATATACTTCAGAGATGCTTAAAATCATGTTCTAAGGGTTACTTATTAATTCTGAAAAAAAAAACCATCAGATAATACAATCACGGAACAGATAATTCCATAGAAATAATACTTAAAAACACAGCAATAACTCAATGATATTCAAAAGTTACAGTCAGTGGGGACTAGACATGAGCTCAGATTGACACCATTTGATTTGTTCCAAATTATGACACAATTCAACAAAGTTATAGTGTTGTTTAGTTAACATTAAACTGAGTATGCCTAAAATGTTTGTGGCAGCCTTTTTTGTAGTGGCAAGAAACTGGAAACTGAATGGATGCCCATCAATTGGAGAATGGCTGAATAAATTATGGTATATGAATGTTATGGAATATTATTGTTCTGTAAGAAACGCCCAACAGGAGGATTTCAGAGAGGCCTGGAGAAACCTGCATGAACTGATGCTGAGTGAAATGAGCAGAACCAGGAGAACATTATACACAGCAACAAGACTATACGATGATCAATTTTGATGGACATGGTTCTCTTCAACAATGATGTGATTCAAACCAATTCCTATTGTTCAGCGATGAAGACAGTTATATACATCCAAAGAGAGGACTGTGGGAACTGAGTGTGAACCACAACACAGCATTTTAACGCTTTCTGTGAATATTTCCATGCATTTTGTTTTCCTTCTTAGGTTGTTTTTTTTTCTTCTCTTTCTAGATCTGATGTTTCTTGTGCAGTAAGATAACTGTATAGATATGTATATATGTATTGTATTTATCATATAATTTATCCTATTTAGCATGTATTAGATTACCTGTCATCTAGGGGTGGGGAGTGGGGGAAAGGAGGGGAAAAGCTTGGGAAAAAAAATTTTTTTTGCAAAGGTCAATGTAGAAAAATCACTCATATGTTTTGCAAATAAAAAGCTTTATAATAAATAAATAAACTGAGTATGCCTGAGTTAAGTTTTATATTTTTGTCCCTATTAATTTATCATTTATTTATAATTTTTAAAATCAGCTAATTTATGATTATAACAGATTATTTTTCAGAGTATGAAATTACAAAGAGATAGATTTTTTTTCTGATTGTTTCCATTCTAGCATTCAGTCATTTACATCTAGTTTTGGTTTTTCTAAATTTCTCATAAATGAAAAACTAGGCCCCCAAATAAATCTCCAAATTGCAGTATGTTTATTTTTAATAATAGCAGAAATATAGTTGGTCACTTATACATAACACTTCTATCATAAATATTTAAGCAAAACACTGTGTTTTCTCAGTGTGTGCTTCTCAGTTTTATACTTCTGCCTGAACAGTTTTATATTGAGATTTCAGTAGATGTTTTTTTTTAAAAATCAAATAAGTCAATGATGAGAAAAGTTTACCTGGCCAGCCAATGATCCACAAGCACCTGCAGCCCCACTGACAACCATTGTCTGGTTGGAACCAACAGTTATGTGACCTTTTTCTTTAATTCCAATTAAAGAAGTCAATCCCGGCATACCAATAGCCCCCAGAAAGTAAGAAAGGTGTCCATCTACAAATTGCGGGTCTACCTAAAATAAAATGTGCATATATTTTATTTCACACTATGGAATTTTATTAAAGTTTAAACAGGAAACATTGGTTGAAATTAACCCTGTGTGATTTGTGGTAAAGTACTGATACTTTAAGGGAACTAAAGTATAAAGTCTGACAAAACAGATAAAGAATTGGGACTGGAAATCAGGAAGACCTAATTCTACCTATCACAATTGGCTATGTGACTATAGACAAGTCACATATACAGTGACCATAAATAACCCTCAGAAACTAAGCTGCCAAATAGTTATTAATTTGCATTGGTAAGGGGAGTTTTCCTCAGTGGTATACTATGACATGTGATGAAACAAAAATGGCAACATTAGAATATGGAATCTCTAATCAAAGCCTTAAGTCAAAGTTCAACCTCCAAAATGTCAAATGTTGTGGCTATGGGAAAATAGGAAAGGAAAAGGTCCTATATATAAATATATTTATGATAGCATTTTGTAGAAGTAAAGAAATGAAATGTAGGTGGCACAGTGTATAGAGCACCAGCCTTCAAGTCAGGAAGAGCTTGAAGTCAGGAAGCTCAAATCTGACCTCAGACACTTAACACTTCCTAGCTGTGTGACTCTAGGCAAGTCACTTAACCCCAATTGCCTCTGAGGGTAAAAAAAAAAAAAAAAAAGCAGGTAAGAAATAAAATGTCTATTATTTGAATAGATAACCTAATTTCAAAGAAATTTGGGGCTACTTGAACTTATGCAGAGCTTGGTGGGCAGAACCAGGAGAATAATTTAAAATATAACAATAGTGTGGGGAAAACAATTTTGGAGGACTTAAGAACTCTAATCAATGCAATGACCAATCAATTTCAGAGAACCAATGATGAAAAATCTGACAGAAAGATGACAGAAACAGGATTCAGAGTAAGACACATTTCTGGGCATGGCCAATATGAAAATTTGTTTTGCTTGACATGCACATTTATTATAAGAGTTTTGCTTTTATTTTTTAGTGGGGAGGAAAGGAGATATCAAAGAAGTGAAAAGAATGCTTGAATATTGAAAAAAAATTAAGTTTAACCTCCAAGTTTCTGCTTTAGCTGCTCAAGTTTGTTTGTTTTTTTTTAAATCTCTTATTCTATATAGTTCATCCACTAATTAAATATGTGATCTCAGGCAAGTAACTTAATCTGTCTCTGTTTCAGTTTCCTGATCTGTAAAACAAGGGGGATAGAACTAGATAACCTTCAAGTTCCTTACAGCTAAGATCAGATTTGTAGATCAATCACCACAATGAAATAATAAAAACTTTTCACACTTACATAATAACACTTTCAAGTTTGGAAAGCAAACCTTATAACCATGTAAGGCAAGTAATGCAAATACTGTTAGTGGCTGTCACCAGGGCCAGCATTAGGTAAACTGTGAAGTAAGATTCCAAGACTTCTTCATTGCTGTTTCTGTACCCTACTGTCCCTTAAACACCTTTCCTGCCTGTAAGCACTTATAGTTCTCATTCTGTCTTTCATCTATTTAGCTCTCAACTGCAACAATACTCCAGTCAGCCGCAGGTCAAGTTCCTGAATCTTTTTCCTATATACTCCTTTCAAAATTTATCTTTCTCCTAAATTAGTTCTTCAGAAACCTCCAATTTCTTCTAGAAAAAAAAAATCTAGGGGCAGCTAGGTGGCACAGTGAATAGAGCACCAGCCCTGAAGTCAGGAGGACCTGAGTTCAAATCTGGTCTCAGACACTTCCTAGCTGTGTGACCCTGAGCAAGTCACTTAACCCCAATTGCCTCAGCAAAAAGCAAAAAAAAAAAAAAAAATCTAGTTAAGATGTATGCCATACTAACGCTTGTACACTAATTGTAATAACACATATATGTATGTTAACAGTTATCTTTAACTAATGATGAAAGTTTCAAGTCCTGAGGTAGGACAACTGGTAATTGAGAAATCAGGAGGAAGTGAGAAATTTCATCAAAACTTTCAAACCATACCACCATAAAGCACATAGCTATTACTGTGATGTGACAAAGATCTCGACTCAATTTTAAGCATAATTGTTTCTTCTATTATATAGACAGTAAATGAAAGTCGTTAACTATACTTTCAATGAAAACACAGCTAATTTTTATGTAACTTATAATTCATCTAAATTTTCAGGCAATAAAAAAGAATGAAGACCGTGTAGTTAATTAACTATTGGTATAGATTTTGCTACATTTAATGAGTTAGTAGGCAGAAGAAACTACATGATTTCAATACTTTCTTGATATTAAGCTGAATCAAATGCCAAAGAAAATATACACACTGTTTATCAGAGATTACCTTTTCAAGGGTCTTTCCTTCTAAAATAACCTTAGTTTGCCAGGGCCAATTAAAAGAAGTCACAAAATCGCCTTTAGCCAAATTTGCATATTGACCATCTTCTATAACTCCCACACCTCCACCATCAACTACTTCTGACAGCTGCCAAGGTTTTATATAGTCAGTACCAGTGTCTTCATTCATTCTACAACGCTGAAAAACAAAAATATTGATTAGGAGAATTCTGAAAATACTTCACTATATGTCTATATCTAGAAACCATTAAAAAGGGATATATTGAAGGTATTGAGAAAAAATAAAATAGTGTTATGTATAAAACATTCCTCTGAGATACAAAACAAAATTTTATTCTGCCCTTTCCTTTGTCTAAATTATTGTCTATTTAAAGAATGTCTCTTTAAAGGATACTGGAAAATGCCTATTTAAAGGATACAGAGGATTGTTAATATCTTCGTTACAATTGTAATGAAACCATGAAGCATTATTATCTCATATATTCTTCCAATACCAAAACCTGAAAACATTTATTTTGTTCCTAATTGCCCTTCTTCCCAAAGGCCTTACTCAACCTCTTACCTCTGTCTAAGAACTGTTTTCAATTTAGAATTCACTGCCAATACTACAGTTAAAAAGAGCTATGCTGAAGATTAGCTATGACTAATTTTAGACATGTTATTCTTATTAAAAGGTAAGTATTTAATATTAACAATGGAAAAAAACAAAAACCCACAACTAAAGAGTTACTTCAAAAGTCCCCAGAAGAGGGCACTATTAAATCCTAATCAACTCTACCAATAAAAGTAACAGTTCCTAAAGAAGTTAAATATTAATAGGGAATACATTGTTCTAGACTATTTTTAAAATTTGTGATTTAAAAAAGATGTAAAGGATACAGAAAGATAAAGCCACAAGCTACTAGGCTTCTTTCTTGCTTCTCTGAAATGTGACATGCCATAATACATATATAAAAAATTTGGTTACTCTCAAGCAGTCAAGGGAAAAATGTCATTGACAGTGCTCAAAGGGGCATGATTTATTCCATTAGGCAATTCCACAAAAATCAAGGAAGATCTCCCATTTTAGCAACATTACAAAATAAGGCTTATGAAACCCTACCTAAACAGGGATTATTTAAGTTGTCTGCTGATCCTATTGTTATTCATCATAATGACCTCTGAGGAACAATTTTCATAAAATCATACAAGTTATGAGATTGTTAACTAACACAAATACATAAAAACTTTTAAGTATGAGAATACTAGAGACCATTTGGACAGAAAGGACAGAGAAGGAGTTTCAGAAATATTACAAGCCTGATATAGATGCATGATATATTAGTGATGCAGTGTTTCAATTACTAAACAGAGAAGCTAATAATACCTTTCTGCCTTAGTAACAATTTCATCCCTCAAAAGGTAGAGGAACTAATAAAGAGAATTTCTACTCTGAATCTCATTCTTACTAACAGGGAAAAACTGATTACTGAGGTAGAAATAATGGATCCCAAGTAGAGGAAAAAGAAACTCTTCTTATGAGAGTTTGTGATAGAAAAGAGGAAATCTGGACATTATGTTATCAACTTCTAGAAAGAGAACTGATAGACTCGAGTTCAGAATGAAATAATTTATTCTGTCTTTCTTTTTCTCATTTTTTTTCCTATTTGGAATATAGCTAAAGAAGAAAATTGTTTTGTATGTTTATATATATTTGTAATAGGTATTATTTTTCTTGCCTTCTCAATAGAGATGTAGGAATAATAGGAAAGAGAGAACTTGGAACTCAAAATAAAATAAAAATGAATTTAAAAATTTAAAAATAGTTAAGTCTTGCACTCTCAAAACAAAAACAATTGCTAGGAATACTAAAACTTAGAATTTGAGGATAGTAAAAAAAATTTCAGGACAACAAAAAGTTTGCTATTAATGCTACATTGAGAGAAAAAAGGGAAAAAGAGACAGGAACTTTGCTTGGGTGGATGAGATAACTGAAAACAGAGAGAAGACAGAGCTGATCAATTCTTATTTTATCACTTCATTTCTCTCTGCAGAGAATAATCTCTACATTAAAAATGACAGAACAAAACTAACAGGGAATTGATACCCAAAATATATAAGGAGAGAGTAAGAGAGTACCTAGCTTTCCTAGATTAAGTCCAGGTAGGTCCAGATAATCTGAAAGTTCTGGCAGATGTGACTTTTCAATCACTATCAGTACATCGGAAAAACCATAAAAAATGGGAGAGGTACCACAAGATTGGAGATGTACAAAAACTTGGATTAAAAAAAAAAAGGAAGAAAATACAGACTATTTGCAAAATCCCTAAATGGTGGGACTTCGATGCCTGCGGAAGTTATTGAAAGGATTATTAGAAAAATGATTGGCAATTATTTAGAAAAGATGAAATTATAGGTATTTTAATAATCATCGTGTGTTATTATTGCCTTTGGGACAAATTTATCATTGGATGCCTCTAACATAATAGGTGCTAGAAAATATTTGAACTGGAATTTGAATTGGAAAAAAAAAACAAAGATCTAGAAGGGAAGCAGTTGTTGCTGTTCATCTTTCATTCTCAAAGAGGGCCAATGATATCGTGCAGTGATCTCTTGACTTGCTTATGAACTGGATTTAAGTGTGGCAGAGCTGCACAAGTCAGCCTCAATCTTTCCTCCAAAGTCACTGAAGTCCAGTGACAAGACCGAAGTCAGTGATTACAAAGAGACAGCATGTCTTTATAAGGAACAAGTCTTGGCAGACTAACTTTATTTCCTTTTTTGAAAGGATTACTCATATAATGGATGAAGAGAACACTATAGATATAATTTACTTATATTTTAGAAAACTTTTGAATAAAAGTTTATCTATGTAGTACAGTGGATACAGCAACAAGCCTGGAGTCATAAAGACCTGAGTTCACATTGACCTCGGACTTTCTAGCTTTGTGATCCAATTTGACTCATTCTCTCTCTCTTTCTCTTTCTTCCTTCTTTCATTTCATTTCATTTCCTTCCTTTCTTTTTTGCTGAGGCAATTGGGGTTAAGTGACTTGTTCAGGATTAAACAGCTGGTAAGTTTCTGAGGCTGGATATGAACCCAGGTCTTCCTGACTCCAGGTCTGGCACTCTACCCACTGTGCTTACCTGTCTATAGCACATATGCTTGACACATAGTTGAAATTTAATAAATGTTTTTTAATTGATTATTTCATCATAAAAATAAACAAATAAATAGACTTAAAGAAACGTGAGAGGACTTGTGTGAACTGAAACAGAGCCAAATAAGAAAAACCAGAAGATCAAATTAAACAGTGACTATAGTACTGTAAAGAAAAACAATGATAAAAAATGAAATAATTAAAACCAATGCAAAGACCATTGAGAATGACTTGGCAGAGATGTGATGATTGACAGGTACAGAACAAAACATGTATTTTCAGAAACAACCAATACATGACTTTATTTTGAGTAAGTATACCTATTTGTTACAAGGAAGGATTTTTGTTTTGGGGAGGAGAAACGATGATACTGATAGCCAGAAAGAAAGGAAGGAAGAAGGAAGGAAAGAAATGAGGAAGAAAAGAAAGAAGGAAGAAAAGGAAGGAAGGAAGGAAAAGTTTTTAAAATTTATTTTATTTTTTATTTTCCTCAGTTACATATAAAAATAACATTTTTCGATTATACTTACACATTTTTAAACATATATCCTTATGAATCATGTTGGGAGAGAAAACTCATAACAAAAGGGAAAAAACTATGAGAGAAAAAATAGCAGAAAAAAACTTTAAAAAGTGAACATAGCATGTGTTGATTTACATCCAGTCATCTCCACGGTTCTCTCTCTGGATGCGGATGGCATTTTCCACCCAAAGTTTATTGGTATTGCCTTGGATCACTGAACTACTGAGAAGAACCAAGTCTTTCACAGTTGATCATCACACAATTTTACTGCTATGTTTTTCTGCTTCTGCTGCTTTCAGTCCACGTAAATCTTTCAAACATTTTGATTAAATCAAATTTTTTTATAATCTACAATCAATAAGTAGAATATTATATTCTCTATGCCTTTTAGTCAATACTGTGATGGCTAAGATTAGTATATGCTTGTAAAAGTCTGTTTCCTTCTAATATTGTTTTCAATACTACTCCATATGCACATGCAGCTTATTCCCATAAAATTATTATTATTATTTTAATCACAGTACTTTGCTACTTACCATATAAGGATCCACAGAGAGATAAAGAGTTCTGACTTTTACTTGTCCCTCATTTAATTTATCTGGTAAGTTAATCTCTTCCATACGGAAATTCTCTGCCACGGGGTTGCCATTTTTCCCTAAAAAGTGTTGGATATACAAAAGGGCAATACAAATATTTTAGAATAATTATTCTTTTAACTATTAATTTCTTTTTATTATTGTTAAAACCTTATTTTCAAAATATTTACATAGATAAATTTCAACATTTACCCTTGCAAAACCTTGT
The DNA here is from genome assembly GCA_023553655.1 of Myrmecobius fasciatus. Classification (NCBI taxonomy): domain Eukaryota; kingdom Metazoa; phylum Chordata; class Mammalia; order Dasyuromorphia; family Myrmecobiidae; genus Myrmecobius; species Myrmecobius fasciatus. The sequence goes on along the minus strand of JAJPUD010005677.1, from coordinate 40,453 downwards.
ATTTCAATTTTTTCCTTCCCTTTCCCCCACCCTAGATGGCAAGTAATCCAATATATATAAAAAACATGCAATTCTATACATATTTCCACAATTATGCTGCACAAGAAAAATCAGATCAAAAAGAAAAAAAAATGAGAAAAGACAAAATGCAAGCAGACAACAATAAAAAAAGTGAAAATACTATATTGTGATCCACAATCAGGCTACATAGTCCTTTCTCTGGGTTCAGGTGGCTCTCTTCATCATAAGACCACTGGAACTGGCTGAATTATCTCATTGGTGAAAAGAACCATGTCTGTCAGAATTGATCATCATATAGTCTTGCTGTTGCAGTGTACAATGATCTCCTAGTTCTGCTCACTTCAGAGCATCAGTTCTTAAGTTTCTCCAGACCTCTTTGCAATCATCTTGCTGAACATTTCTTATAGAACAATAATATTCCATAACATTCATATACCATAACTTATTTAGCCATTCTCCAACTGATAGGCATCCACTCATTAATTATTATTTTCTAAAATAATTCCCTTTAGCAGTCATTCCTTTATTCACTTTAAGTGACCACTTTCCATCATCATCTCCATTGGTTTCCATTCTATAGAACATCATGTATCCCTAAGGATAAGTTGATCAACTGAAACCTCACCACTATGCAGACTGACACAGTTTTTGATAATCAATATCTTCTCAACTCCATTAATTGCCTCTTGCTTCAGATTAGAAGGCTGGAGGATAAAGCAATAAGCTCCTCCCAAAAGGTTCCTTTATAGAGAGCTTTATAGAGAGCTTTGGAATTAACTCCATTTCCCACCAGCAGTTCTACTTACTGTTCAATCCATCAAACCTCATGATGCCCTCATGCTGAGTAACCCCATTGCTTCTCCCCTCATTATACTCTGCCCCTATTTGCTTATAAACACTCTCTGAGAACAAGGTCTTCTTATTTTTTTTTAAATCTGTATCCCTAATGTTTAGTACCTGACACATAGAAGGCATTTAATAAATGCTTACTGACTTGAACTGAATAATGTCTGTTTTTGAGCTGCATTTCCCAACAGTTTTAAATTAGACACTAAGACTAACTTATTTTCTAACTGTTAATGATGATTTTCTTGAAAATATTTCTTTGAAACTACAGATTTTACAACTGGTGTTAAACACAAATCTTTTTATATGTATTTTTAAAAGTTTTATTTATACTTATTGTATTTACCTCAAAGTTATTTCTTGAATCCTCCCTTTCCCCAACTCTTCCATGTGACAAAGAAAACAGTTAAGCAAAAACATCTGAAAAAACATATAACATTTGGCCCCAGAAGTCACCTATCTCTCTACTGTGAGGAAATACTATATTTGATTATCTCTTTTCTCGAACTTTGATTGGTTTTTCAATTACTCACTGTGATGAAGTCCTATATAACTATGGACAGCTGGAAGAGAAAGAATTGATGGAATTGCTCTCTGAGGCAGGCAGAGAGGGGCATTAATAGGTATCAGTTTAGCCTTGTGGTCCCACTCTCTGTGGAGGTCGTGGTTAGTCCCAAGTTGTTATGCTGATCAGAAATCCGAGTTATGTCAAATCTCTGAGGTTAAATTTCCCCTATAAATCTTTCCATGGTTCCTGCCATCATTGCTGAACCCCTTTTGGGTCAGTACACCAGGACACTCTGTCTCATGGTGTCTTTCCATTCACCCTTCCTCTATGCTACATAGTGTCTCCCCTCTCATCCCTACCATGCCATGTGGTATTTCTCTTTTCATTCCCCACTTTGCCTCTATTCTTTCTCCTTCTTATAGCTAACTAACAAAACTATTCTACAAAACTATTCAAAACTATTTGGCCTTCCAGCTAAGGGCTTCAACCTCGTGAGGTGTCTCCTTTCTTCTGATTAACTGAATTCTACTAGGGAACTTGTCTTTTCCATCATTAATTATTAGAACTCTTCCTTGCTAATTATATGCTCTACCAAATCTATTTCCTATTTACCACTCTTGATGTCTATTTTATCTCTTTATTTTGTCTATAATCTCTTCTCCTAAATAAACCTTCTCCTTTTGCCAAAGAGAATAACCACTGTGAATTATGCACATGACTGAACCTCAACATTTGGTGCCTACAATCTCATCATTTGGTGTTTAACCCCAAACACATCATTTGGAACCAGAAATTGCTTGCCTAAACCACATCAACTATCCACTCCTTTTAATTTTTTCATTAATATTATTGTGGTTCAGTGGATACTGTTCTTTAAAGATCGCATATTTTTGCTCTGCATCCGTTCACATTGCTCATGAAATGAACATTTCCATGTTTCTCTGAATTAACCATTATCATAATTTCTTTTGTTTAAGATTTAATTGTATTTTAATATAAAATTGTTTCTGTTGTAATACTGTACATTTCATTTTATGTATTTATAAATAGCATTTCCAGAAGTGTTCAATAAAAAGATTAAGAACCCAGTTATTGAGAGTGCCTCATCTTCACTTTACAACTTATAAACTTGCTTGCTTGCTTGGGACACAGAGATTGTGTCTTGCTTAGAGACTTCCTCATCATTTCTTAATACACAATAGTATTTCATTACATTCAGATGCCATTCTCCAACTGATGGACACTTAGTTTGTTTCTAATTTATGAAATCCCAAGGGTGAAGCAATTAATATTCTGGTACATAACAGACTTTCCTCCTTCCTTCCTTCCTTCCTTCCTTCCTTCCTTCCTTCCTTCCTGCCTTCCTTCCTGCCTTCCTTCCTGCCTTCCTACCTTCCTTCCTTCCTTCCTTCCTTCCTTCCTTCCTTCCTTCCTTCCTTCGTAGCATCATTGGTTCAAATGGTATGGACAATATAGATACTTTTCATGCATAATTAAAAACTTATCCAGAAAGGCTGGACCAATTCATAGTTCTAAAAAAAACAGTATATTAATGTGCCTCTCTTCCAAATACCCAACAAAAAAAAATCAACTGTTTCCATTTTTATGGTCATTTTTTCCAATTCAGACAAATGAGAAATTTGTAAAGTGCTTAGCACAGTGCCAGATACTATTTCAATCAATGCTTATCCTCTCGATTCCCCAGTTTCCATGGTGTGAAATTAAACCTCAAAGTTGCTTCGATTTGATTATCTTTGATTATTAATGACATAATAATAAATAGCCACATTTATACAGTTACTCAAGGTTTGCAAAAAAAAAAAAAAAACAACAAACCTATTTATACAGTATATCTCATTTTGTCTTCCCACCAACATTGGGAGGAAGGTGCTATTATTATCCTTATTTTATAGATGAGGGAATTGAGGCTTTGAGAGGTTAAATGACTTGCTCCAGGACGTCTAACTAATAAACATTCAAGGCACAATTAAAAATGTGGTCTTTTATACTGACAGGTGTTGGAAGGGATGTGGGAAAACTGGGACACTGATACATTGTTGGTGGAACTGTGAATGGATCCAACCATTCTGGAGAGCAATTTGGAACTATGCTCAAAAAGTTATCAAACTGTGCATACCCCTTGACCCAGCAGTGTTTCTACTGGGTTTATATCCTGAAGAGATCTTAGAGGAGGGAAAGGGACCCACATGTGCAAGAATGTTTGTGGCAGCCCTTTTTGTAGTGGCTAGAAACTGGAAGCTGAATGGATGCCCATCAATTGGAGAACGGCTGAATAAATTATGGTATATGAATGTTATGGAATATTATTGTTCTGTGAGAAACGACAAGCAGGATGATTTCAGAGAGGCCTGGAGAGACTTACATGAACTGATGCTGCGTGAAATGAGCAGAACCAAGAGATCATTATACACGGCAACAAGACTATATGATGATCAATTCTGATGGACATGGCTCTCTGCAACAATGAAATGTTTCAAACCAGTTCCAATTGTTGAGTGATGAAGAAAGCTATATTCACCCAGAAAGAAGGATATGAAATGTGGACCACAACATAACATTTTCTTGCTCTCTATTGATGTTTGTTTGCATTGTGTTTCATTTCTCTGATTTTTTTTTTTGTGGATACGATTTTTCTTGTACAACAAGATGTGTGGAAATACATATACATATATTCGATTTGTCAAGTATTTTAACATAATTAACATGTAGTGGATTTCCTGCCAACTAGGGGAGGGGTGGGGACTAAGGGGGAAAAATTTGTAACAGAAAGCTTTGTAAGGGACAATGTTGAAGAATTACCCATACATATGTTTTGCAAATAAAAAGCTTTAAAAAAAGAAATAAATAAATAAAAAGATATATAGAGAGATGAAAAAAGTGGTCTTTTAAAATTTTTATATTTTTAATAAAATTTATTTTCCCCAGTACATGTCAAGAAAATTTTTAGCATTCATTTTTATTTTTTAAGACTTTTCCATTTGATCTGGCCAAAACCTAATATATACTGTTTCTCCAATAAAATGTTAGATCCTTCAGAGCAGACTCTTACTTTTCTATTTGTATCTCTAGTGTTTAGCATAGTAGTTTGCACATAATAAGTACTTAGTTGTTTTATTTATTTATTCATTCAGATAATATTTTCCCATATGGCCGCTCATCTTCAGCCTTTTCTGTTATCACTTTCTTCCCCTTTCTACATATCCCTCCCTCTTTTCAGCTTCTTTTTGTATACTGTTTTCCCTATTGTTTTAAGCTCCTTAGGGGCAGAGATTTTTTTCCACTTTCTTTTTTTCTTAGTATTTATATGCCAGTTTTCCTTATTGTATAGTAAGCTCCTTGAGAGCAAACAGCATCTTCCTTTTTAGTATTTGTATAATCAGTGCTTGGCACACTGCATGTTATGTAGCAGGCTAAGTACTTAATAAACATTGACTGACTGAACTACTGGTAAAAAAAAAATGTTTTGTGTCCAGAAATTACTTGGCTGCCATTTACTCTCTTTCTCTGCCATGCTTATAATAATAATAAATAAAAAATAAATAAACTTGATTTTTATCCAACTTTTTTTTTAAAACCACAACAGTGCTATATTGTGCTAATGCAATATCACCATCTATGAGCAATTTAAATTGTGGTTCATTCAAAGGATATCGGAAAGATGCACATTGGGCATAAGTAGGCTGTAGAAAATTACTTTAAAACTGGTGAAATTACATTTAAGTGTCATAAAAGATACATCATCAGAGGCATATGAGCAGAAAAGAAAATGTAGCAAGATTATATAGCAAGAACCAAGAATTAACAATCTATGTGCTACAATAGAACCCATGTAATGTCAAGAGACCTAGAACAAGCCCCTGCTCTATTGGCAGGAGTACCCATATTAACAGCTCCACTAGTCTTAAAAGGGCATTAATTTTCCCATAGCTTTTATGATTAAAATAGATCACAATCATAAAATCATGGCATAGAATGACAAGATCTTTCAAGTTAAAAAGGCCCTTAAAAATCATCTGGTTCAAAACACCTTCATTTTATAGGAATAGAGGTCCACAAAAGTTAAGTGATTCACTCTCAATTATACAAGGAGTTGGTGGCAGAGCCAGGACTGGTACCCTAAACCTTTTGATTTGTAATTAAATTACTCTTTCTGATAATGTTTTTATAGGGACCCTACATTTTGAATTGTATTAAATTTTCAAATCCTTTTTTTTGTCGTTGGTCAATCGTTTTCAGTTGTAATTGACTCTTGGTGACCCCATTTGGGGTTCTGTTGGCAAAGATACTGGAGTGGTTTGCCATTTCCTTCTCCAGCTCATTTTACAGATGAGGAAACTGAGGCAAACAGGATAAATGATTTGCCCAGGGTCACATAGTTTCTAAGTATTTGAAAATGGATTTGAATTCACAAAAATGAGTATTCCTGATTTCTGGCATGGTATTCTATTCATGTCAACATCTATCTGCCCACTTCCCGTTATATATCTGTAATAACAATATAATGTTTTGAAGATTATGGCTATGATAATGGAATTTATGCCAGCAGGGTCCATCTAAGGTGAAAAGCTTGGTGTAAGCTTGAATTCAAGCTTATGAAATAGACTTGGTGCTTATTGTCCCAGGAGTGACCTATCTAAAGTTTGAGTACTAAAAGACTTGGCTACCAATTAAGGAATCATTTTAATCATAGCAACTCACTAAAAAACCTGAGAAAAACAAATTATTTTAACTTTTAATGGAGTGGTTTTGTTTTGTAATTTATTTTACTCTGTAACACTGCCTACATTTTGTATAATTACCCAACTCACATGCTTTAAGTTCATAAGTTCAGAAATTCAGTTTCCTCTACTGAATGAGTTTTAAAGTTTAGCTTTCCTATAAATCACCTGCATTAGAAGTAACCTATTATTTTTGCTCCTCTAGCAATATATGCAGGACGCAAGTGTTGTTATCTCTAATTGTCCTTCTCTGAAGTTTGTTCTGTTATTTATAAACCATTAGCTATTTTACAGAATGCAGGTGGATTTCAACAATCAGAATGAAGGAAGGGGTTAGTTGCTAACCCTGCATTCTGACTTTATAGCCAAGCATATTATCCCTCATGACCATGATAGGCTCTATAACCAATCATATTGTGTTCCTCATCTATGATGCTGCCTTCTATTTCTAGGATGTTCCTTTTGTTTTGACTTTAAAAGAGGGCTCATTTGGTGGCCACGTTAGTTGAGGAGAGTCAGACCCTGTACTGACAAATTCATGCTTTTCTTATAAACTGTTCATGATCAGAACTTTGTCTCTCAGTTTATCTTAAAGCAGATTCCAACAGTACAGAAGTTCTCAATTCTAGGTGACTTCCTTCAGCTTCTGCAATGAGAACACTTTTTAGAATGTTAAATATTTAACTCTTTGGATTCTTAGTATAATCTCTAACAACAGATATAAGCTAGGAACATGTAGATACTCACATAATAAATGAAAACAGACTATAAAAAGGAGTCACAGATTTTTTTTTTTTTTAAGTTTTGAAGTTCATCTCAGTAAGCAAATAAAACACTTGCAGAAATGGGTTTTGTTTGTTTTGTCTGTTTTGGGTTTGTTTGTTTGTTTTTTACTCACACACCCAAAGTGGGGAGGAGAAGATAACTTTATAAGGGATGCTTTGTTATCTTGATTTTTAGTGCTTGAGATAAGCTTAAGCAAACACATTGCTGTGAAAATAACTGCAGTTTAATTAATATAGACTTTGATTCTTTTTTTTTTGGTATGTCTATTTCTTTTTTTAATTTTTAATTTTTTATTTGCAAAACTTATGTATGGGTAATTCTTCAACATTAACCCTTACAAAGCTTACTGTTACAGATTTTTTCCTCCCTACTCCCTACCCCTCCCCTAGATGGCAGGATATCCACTATATGTTAATTATGTTAAAATACTTGACAAATCGAATATATGTATATATATTTCCACACTTATCATTGTTGTGCAAGAAAAATCATATTTACAAGAAATCAAAATCGGATAAAGGAAACACAATGCAAGCAAACATCAATTGAGAGCATGAAAGTGTTATGTTGTGGCCCATATTTCATATCCCTCTCTCTGGGTATATATGACTTTCTTCAGTGAACAATTGGAAATGGTTTGAAACATTTCATTGTTGAAGAGAGCCATGTCCATCAGAATTGATCATCATAAAGAATTGTTGTTGCCGTGTATAATGATCTCCTGGTTCTGCTCACTTCACTGAGCATCAGTTCATGTAGGTCTCTCCAGGCCGCTCTGAAATCATCTTGCTGGTCGTTTCTTACAGAACAATAATATTCCATGACATTCATATACCACAATTTATTCAGCCACTCTCCAACTGATGGGCATCCTTTCAGTTTCCAGTTTCTAGCCACTACAAAAAGGGCTGCCACAAACATTCTTGCACATGTGGGGCCCTTTCCTTCCTTTATGATTTCTTTGGGAGATAAGCCCAATAGAAATGCTGCTGGGTCAAAGGGTATGCACAGTTTGATAACTTTTTGAGCATAGTTCCAAATTGCTCTGCAGAATGGCTGTATCCGTTCACAGCTCCACCAACAATGCATCAGTGTCCCAGCCTTCCCACAACCCCTCCAACATTCATCATTATCTTTTTCTGTCATTTTAGCCAGTCTGACAGGTGTGTAGTGGTACCTCAGGGTTGTCTTAATTTGCATTTCTCTGATCAATAGTGATTTGGAGTACCTTTTCATATGACTACAAATAATTTTAATTTCATCCTCTGAAAATTTTCTGTTTATATCCTTTGACCATTTATCGATTGGAGAGTGGCTTGAATTCTTATAAATATGAGACAATTCTCTATATATTTTAGAAATGAGGCCTTTATCATAGCCCTTAAATGTAAAGATGATTTCCCAATTTATTGCTTCCCTCCTAATCTTGACTGCATTGGTTTTGTTTGTACAAAAACTTTTTAACAATATATAGACTTTGATTCTTAATAAATTCATTGCAAAAGTGGGTACTTTCAATGAACAACAAAAACAATTTTTGGAAATATGATTCATGACCAAAGAATAAGAGATCAAAGGAGCATAAATTACTTAAAAACTTTACCATTGTACTTAGTGGGCACCCCCCCAAAAAAAGAAAGAAATCCACAATACTCTTATTAGACAGAAAACAATTGATGACAGCTACAGTTGTCTTTAGAATCAGCTGATTTATGTGATCAGGCTATTGACTAGTTAGAGGAAAGGTCAAAGGAAACGCCAAATATATTACTGTGATGGAATATTATTGTACTTTAAGAAATGATGAAGGGGATAGCTTCAGGAAAACCTGAAAAAATTATATGAGCTGATTCAAAATGAGGAAAATTAGAAGAATATTGTACATGGTGACACCAATATTGTAACAGTAATTAATGTGAAAGACTTAGTTTCTCTGAGCAATACAATGACTAATCATAATTCCAAAGGACTCACAATGAAAAATGCTATGTATCTCCAGAGAAAGAACTGATAAATTGAGTATAATTAAAGTACATTTTTATCACTTTATTTTTCTAGCCTCCTCCCCTCTCCCCAAATATGGCTAGTATGAAAATGTTTTACATGACTTCATATATATAGAGAGAGTACCATATTTTTTACTTTTTTAATGGGTAAGGTAGGGAGAGTATTTAGAACTGAAAGTAAAAATAAAAACAAACAAATTCAAAGCAAATACTAAGTTAGAAGAAAAGCCAAAAATGAATCTACATGATTATATATGATTGCAGCAACTATAAACCACATTTTAAAACAAGTTGTCAACTCCAAAATAAGATTGTTTACAAATGACTTGTTTTCTTGCGTTTTTAATGGAAGTAAAATAGTCACTACAACAGAAAAGTTAAAAGAGGCTAGAAATCACACTAATCAGCAAACACTTAATTTCCTTGTCAATATAGCAAAATGTTATAAGATGATGCTAGAAGAATTTATGTAACAGCAAAAAGCAACTGAGGAAAAAATTAATTTATACAGAGCTGGGTGTGAGGTCTAGATAGAAAAATCAGATTATCCTCTGTTCATTTGCTAATGAAACACAAAGTAATAATAACAATAACAATAATTCATTGTAAGCTTGCAAGGTAAGTAATAAAAATTATTGTCCTAATTTTCCAGACAAGAAAAGAGAAGCTCAGAAAACATAGGTGACAAAACTAAGATCATATAACTACTTTCAGAACCAGGATTAAAATCCAGGTCCCCTGACTAGTTCATTACTTTTTCCATTTAACTTTCTCTTCATTTTTAATTGGGAGGAAAGAGAGAGATTGGAAAAATTCAAGATTAGGGGTGGTTAGCAATAATCATTCCCCTACAAAAAGGAGGGCTATTGGAGTACTTTTTTTTTTAATGCATACGAAGGAACAGAAGGAAATTTAGAAGGAAGCACAAATAAGCAAGTCAGTTTTGAAAATTAATACATGGAAACATGTTTTTTTTTTTCTAAAGGAAGTAGTAATAAATGGAGATAAGTAGTAATAAATGGAGATGCAGTTCATATTCTAGTGCTTAGCACATTGCCTAGCAAACAGTAGGCACTTAATAAATACTTACTGACTAACATATAATTTGAAATTATTATTTGTATGGGTTATATTTAGGGGGTTTTAATCACATTAGAAATTAAAACATCTCAGTACTATTATGAAAACTATTTTGACCCAAAATCCTTCAGAGGAGCCTAAACCTCACTTTGAAAATTTTTGAGGAGTCTAGTTCCATTTCTTAATTTTATAAGATATAGAAACTGAGATCCCAAGAGGTGAGTGATTTGTCTGAGGTCACAAAATAGTAAGTGATAAGAGCCAGGATTTGAATCAGGTCATTTAATTACATATCTAATGCTCTTGACACTATGCAATACACAGTAACTATTCTAAAGTCAGTCAGGGCATATTAGGAAAAAATAGATTCATTGTAAGAGACAAAATATTTTATGAAGAACTCCACTGACTCACTGATATATGCAGAAAATATTTATTTTACATTCTTTCAAGAACGGGTGCCTAGGTGAATAGACACAGCTTTGAGACGCCAAAGACAGCATTTTATTTCTTATCCTGAAGCACAAGTTTCTTCCCTGATTCCCCATTAATTGGATATTACGGAAGTTTCACGGCATGAATCTCTATCCCTCATTACATAGCCAGTCCCTGCTCTTAAGGAGCTTACATTCTTTTAGGGGAATATAATCTCCACCTTTGATTATTCCTTGATGTCTTTGGGGGTTTGGGTTTTCTAATTTGTTTCATTTCTCCAATTTATTTTTCATAACTGTGGAAAACAAATGCCCATCCATTTCTCACATCCATCAAGAGACCTCACTTTCTCTGAAGATTCTTAAGAATATGAACAAACTCTAGCATACATAAAATCTATCAACAGATGAATTGGATGACTTCCAGAACCTCTCCTAAGTCCAAGCTTTTATGATTACACAAATGACATAGAAGTGGACTGATTCTTTCTACAGGAAGTACAGAATACATTTTAAATATTCATAATAAATTGTAAAAAGAACAAATAAAAATAATCTGTTCTACATAGTATCATTCTAATTATTGCAAATGATTCCAAGTCAAGGAATACAAAGAAAAGTAATTCAGTTGTTTGTTCACATACTTTGGTTTCTGTACCGTGTGGAAATTTTTCTGTTTTAATATAACATTATTTTCTATCACCTTTTTCTTGTATTTTATGTCAACAATTGTTATTATTACTTCTCTTTTTTTAAGAAGTAGCAAGTAGTCACAGCTGCACATTAATCATAAGCAAATACCTACCAGGTCGGGAATTTAGTACAATTCTATGTACACGCATCACTATGTTCAGGCAGCGGAGCTACAAAGATCTATCTTCAGAGCTTCCTAAAAATTCAGAACCAAAAAAGGGCTTTTAAAAATTGAATTATCAAAGGAGTAAAAGAAATGCATTAATATCATGTCTGTTACCAACTGGAATAAAGCACAAATGCATTATTTATTCAAACAGGAACTTCAACTTTTGATCTTCTCAAAGCCTACTCAATTGAAAAACCCAAAATGGTATTTTCTTCCAAAGCTGGTCATACTATCTGATTATAAAATTAATACCTAAACTCCAATAGACTTCGGATAGAAAATGCCATCTGCATCCAGAGAGAGAACTATAGACACTAAATGTGGACTGAATAACAGTATTTTCACCTTTGAAACTGTTTGTTTTCTTTCTATCTTTACAAATTCTCTAAATCACTATTATTGATCAGAAAAATCCAAATTAAGACAACTCTTCATTTGTAAAGATAGTTTTTAACATCCACTTTTGTAAGACTTTTGTGTTCCAAATTTCTCTTCCTCCCTTCCTTACCTCCTTCTTCCCCCAGACAGCAAGCAATCCAATATAGGTTAAATTTGTGCAATTCTTTTAAACATATATATATATGTTGCAGTTGTGAACTAATTCAATCATTCTGGAGAGCAGCATGGAACTATGCCTAAAGGCCTTTCAAACTGGTTTGATCCAGCAGTGTCTCTACTGGACCTGTATCCCAAAAAGATAATAAAAAAGGGAAAAGGACTCACATGGGCAAAAATGTTTATAGCAGCCCTTTTTGTAGTGGCAAGAACAGGAAATTGAATGGATGCCCATCAGTTGGAAAATGGCTGAATAAGTTATGGTATATGAATGTTATAGAATATTATTTTTCTATAAGAAACGACCAGCAAGATGATTTCAGAGAGGCCTGGAGACACTTGCATAAACTGTTGCTGAGTGAAGTGAGTAGAACCAAAAGAACAGTGTACACAGCAACAAGATAATATGATTATCAATTCTGATGGACATGGCTCTTTTTAACTAGCTTTACATGTTTCAGGTCATTTCCAATGGTCTTGTAATAGAGAAAGCCATTTGCATCCAGAGAGAGAACTCTAGGGACTCCATTTGGATCGCAACATATTTTTACTTTTTTTGTTATTGTTTGCTTTCATTTTGTTTTCTTTATCATTTGTTTCCCTTTTTGATCTGATTTTTCTTGTGCAGCATGATAATTGTGGAAATATGTATAGAAGAATTGCATTTTTTAAAAAATGGTAACAATGAGTAGAATTTTATTTTTTAATTAATTTTTTGACACATATTGCTTTATGAATCAAGTTGGGAGAGAAAAATCAGGGCAAAAGAGAAAATCCATGGGAGATAGGAAAAAAAAAACAGAAAAAAGAAGTGAATATAACATGTGTTGATTTACATTCAGTCTTATTTTTTTTTCTGGATGCAGTTGGCATTTTCTGTCCAAAGTCTTTTGGGATTGCTTTGAATCACTGAACCACTAAGAAGAACCTAATGTTTCATAGTTGATCATCACACATTCTTGCTGTTATTGTGTACAATGTATTCCTGGTTTTGCTTGTTTCACTCAGCATTTCCAAGGAATTGCACACATCTTAACACATATTGAATTACTTGCCATCTAGGGGAGGGGGAAAGGCAGGGAGAAAAAAATTTGGAACACAAGGTTTTACAAGGGTGAATTTTGAAAACTATGCATGTGTTTTGAGAATAAAAAGCTTTATTTAAAAAAACTAACTTTACATGTATTTAGAGAAAAATACTACTGAGAAGAAAAAAATAAAAATAATGAAGGACAAACAAATAAAATAAAATTAATGCCTATAAAAATCATGCCTATTTATCATGAATATTTTCTTTGGGTAAAAAGTCAGCAAGCACAGGATATCATGAACATGAAACTTATATCAAGAAATACATAACAAATGGTAACCAACATAGGATTCATATATGAATCAGCTGCCTCTGGAAAGTTAGCTTAAACTTGTTTAAGCAAAGATGAAAATAAACCTGAAAGCAGAAAAATAAAAATAAAACAAAATATTGGCATATAATTAAAGAAATTCCAACTTTGTTTATTTGAGCATATTGTTGAGTCTAGGCCAAAGTGAGAAAGGAGTACACAGAGGGTATTGGGGACAGCTATGCAAAGGCATGGCAATAGGATCTCGTGTATAAAGGACAACAAACAAGTCAATTTGGTTTGGTTGGGCCACACAGTTCATGAAAGGAAGTAATATAAGTCTGAAGAGGTAAATAGAAGCTGCACGGTAAAGAATAATAAATGTTAAATGTTATTGAATCTGCAGATAATAGGGAGCCACGGGAGTTTCTGGAGAGAGAAATGGAATGGTCACATTTGAATTTTAAGAATATCAGTTTGGCTGAATAAGTTATATATGAATGTAATGAAATATTATTATTGATAAGAAATGATGAGCAGGCAGATTTCAGAAAAGCCTACATGAACTGATATTGAGTGAAGTGAACAGAACCAGAATACTGTACACAGTAACAGCAAGGTTGTGTGATTAACAAATATGATATACTTAGCTCTTCTCAGCAATACAGTGATCCAAGACAATTCCAATAGACATGGAATGGAAAATGTCTTCTGAATCCAGAGAAAGAAATATAAACTGAATGCAAATTGAAACATACTATTTTTTTAGATCATATAGGTACATTCATTTTTTACATATTTCAATATGAGTCATGTTGGGAGAGAAAAATCAGAACAAAATGGAAAAATGGAAAAATGAAAGAGAAAAAATGGAAGAAAAAATAGGTGAAAGGGGCAGCTAGGTGGTACAGTGGATAGAGCACCAGCCCTGAAGTCAGGAGTACCTGAGTTCAAATCTGGTCTCAGACACTTAACATTCCCTAGCTGTGTGACCCTGGGCAAATCACTTAACCTCAATTGCCTCAGCAAAAAGCAAAAAAAAATAGGTGAAAATAGTAAGCTTTGATCTGCACTCAGATCTCTCTCTCTGGATGAGGATGGCACATTCCATCCAAAGTTGATTGGACTTGCCTTGGAGCACTGAATTGCTGAGAACAGCAAAGTATATCATAATTGATCATCATATAATCTTGTTGTCACTGTGGTTCTACTTACCTCACTCAGCATTATATCTTATGTATATGTATATCTTTATATGCTTTTCTAAAATCAGCCTGCTCATCATTTTTATAGAACAATAATATTTTATTACTTTCATATACCATAACTTATTCAGCCATTCCCCAAGTGGATGGGCATTCACTCATTTTCCAATTCTTTGCCATCCCCAAAAGAGTTGCTATAAACATTTTTGCACATATAGATTCTTTCCCCTCTTTTATGATGAAGTACATTATTTTAACTTTTTTTATTTGCTTTTTTCTTATTGCTTTTCCCTTTTGTTCTGATTTTTCTTTCACAACATGACTACTATGGAAATATGTTCAAAATGCTTGTACGTGTAAACTACATCAGATTGCTGGCTGTCTGGAGAGGGGGAGGTAAGGAAGGGAGGGAGAAAAAAATTTAGAATTTAAAATCTTACAAAAATGAATACTGAAAACTATTTACATGTATACCACTGAGGAAAACAAACAAACAAAAAAGAATATCAGTTTGACAGATTTGTGGAGGTTGGACTGAGGAGATACTACATGTAGAAAGACCAAATAGTAGGCTGAAGCAATCATCCAGTTAAGAGGTGGAGAGAGTCAAAATTAGTGGTGCCTGTATGAACAGAGAAAGGAATGAAAGCAAAAAATGCTGTGGTAGAATCAACATGATGACAATACTGATTTGGTTCATGTTTATCCCCACATGAAGATCAACTTTGAGAATATCAGAATGTCTTGTTTCTAGGTGCACATCCTTCCACTCTACCACCACAAGAAAATTGAATACAAAGTCTATTACAACAGGCAATAAACAGAAATGGGACGACTTCTGAGCTTCAATGATCATGGAACTACATAAAGGGAAACCTCTCCCTTATTGGAGGGATACCAATATGGTAAATCCCAGTTGCATATGAGAAGAGTTGGAAACTGCTGAAGGTAGTCTCCTTGCTTCTTTTTCCTGGGATTTCTGCTTGACCCATTATTCTAAAGTGAGATGCCTTGGTCTGTATTTTACCTTCCAGTCAGTCTTGTCAGCTTCATAGTCTATACAAAGCACTAGCTAATTGTAATGGTTCACATGCTCTGTTTGACTTAAGTATACTTTGTCACAAACGTGGCAACCAGCTCAACTTGCTCAACCAGTTCTGACATCACATCACCATAAAAATGTCCTACCATTTCTACAAGCAGTTTGTCTTCTCACTCCCAGCAACACTACCCTATTTTTTTTCTCATTCAATCCTATGATTTATTCAGGTTCACAGAAATATGGAAAAGTAAGTGCTTTTCTATTAGGCTGTGTCCACTGCAATCATAAAATCTCAATCAATCTTCCTTCCTCCTACCTTTCCTCCCTCCTTCCTTCTCTCCCTCCCTCCCTCCCTCTCTCCCCCCACTTCTCTCTCTCCTCCCCCTGTCCCTCTCTCTCCCTCCCTCCATCTCCATACATCCATATTTATGTTATAAAATTATAGATATATATTTACATATAATCAGCTTTATTAAAAACTAGCATTTGAGGTTGACGGTGTATAATTTTTTAAATAGCATTATTTTACCCACAAACACAAACAAAATGTTGAGTTCTACATGGAAGTTTCTAAATATATGTAGTTCTTCTCTGTCTACTCTCCTGCCTCTGAGTCACGTTTATAAGCTGTGCTCCCCAGGTGTGACAGAAACAATATCCTAGGTCCCATTCCATGTGGATAAGTTTAGTTTTTCTTTAAAAGGTATTGAAACCAACCTCAATAATTAATTCACTCAGACAACTAATGTGGCTCCCTGGTGACTCCAGTATAAAATTATCCTTGCCCTCTGATGCTTGGTAGACCACCATGGACAACATAGATGTGTAGTATCCTTCACAATATTTTCCCCCTGCTATGACTGAATAAATTGCCTTTTGTTAACTGTTAGATTATCTAAGAGTGTTTTATGTCTTCCAATATAAAACCCAAGGTACAAGACCAGTCTGGTAAACTCTGACCTTCAACACCAATTATCTCAAGTTTAAGAAACCATGTAAGTCCACATTTTAAAAATTATAGCTTCTAAGCTATGTATTCAGCAATGCATGTATCACAATTAGCTCAAAGGCATCCACTGAATTGGCATAATGAAAACAATAGCTTCCAGAAAATTCCCCAATAAACCCGGAGCATTAGAACAGAAGCACATTTATGTCCAAGACAGCTCACATCTTATACAATTTTTTTCTAGGATTCAACTGTATAACATTCAGTGTCATAAGGCTTTTCTTTTCTTTCTTTTCTTTTCTTTATTTTTTTTTTTTTATTTTTTTGCTGAGGCAATTGGGGTTAAGTGACTTGCCCAGGGTCACACAATCAGAAGTGTTAAGTGTCTGAGGTCAAATTTGAACTCAGTCCTCCTGACTTCAGAGCTGGTGGTCAATCCACTACACCAACTAGCTATCCCCTGATGAGACATTTTGAAAGTGGAAAGAACACTGGACAAAGTAAAATTAAAAAAACAGGATTTATTAGTTTTGAACAAGTCATTCAACCTGTAAGAATGTTTTCTAAACAGTAAAATGGACTTGTTATTTACCACATGCTGCTATTTTAAAGGTTAAATGAATAGACATATGGAAAATGTTAACAAAAATATAACCATAATTTTGGATATCTGGATTGTTTCTAATCTTTTATGGCTACACCTTGTCTGAGCTACTTTCATGCTACTTGTGGGTTGGAACTCCTAGAAGGCAGCTAGCTGTTAATTCTCACAGATTCTATGGTACCTAGACACTATATAATTCATAACCCCCAACTAGTGTAACCATCAGACACAATTAGTAAAGGCATTTACTAAGAAGACAAATTAAAACTTTCTTCAACTCCAAGTACAATGTAATGAAGCACACATGTAGGAAATACTTGGGGTTAAATCAACTAACTCCCAACTGCAGTATTATTATAAATCCCTGACACCCTCTCTCTTTTTAGAATTCCTACAAATCTATATAAGATAGAGACAATAATCACCTCCACTCCTCAACTTACCTAAATGGTTTCCTCCAAAGGTAGTTCTAGGCTAAAATTCTAGAAATGCCTAACTCTCTTCTTTTTAAAAAATTAAAGCTTTTTATTTTCAAAACACATCCATAATTTTCAACATTCACCCTTGCAAAACCATGTGTTCCAAATTTTTTTTCTTTTCCTTCCCCCACCCCCTCCTTAGATGGCAAGTAATCAATATGTTAAACATGTGCAATTCTTTTATACATATTTTCACAATTATGCTGCACAAGAAAAATCAGATAAAAAAAGGAAAAATGAGAAAGAAAACAAAATGCAAGCATACAACAATAAAAAGGTGAAAATACTATATTGTGATCCACACTCGGACCCCACAGTCCTCTCTCTGGGTGCAGATGGCACTTTTCATCACAAGACCACTGGAACTGCCTGAATCACCTCACTGTTGAAAAGAGCCGTCTGTCAGAATTGATCATCATATAATCTTGTTGCCATGTACAATGTTTTCCAGGTTTTACTCACTTCACTCAGCCAACAGTCCATGAAAGTCTCTCCAGGCCTTTCTGAAATCATGCTGATGATCATTTCTTATAGAAAAATATTATTTCATAACATTCATGTGCTATATTCAGCCATTCTCCAATTGATAGACATTCACTCAATTTCCAGTTTCTTGCTACTTACAAAAAGGGGTGCTACAAACATTTTTGCACATGTGTAAGTAATCTTTTCCCTTTTTTATGATTTCTTTGGGATTCAGACCCAGTAGAAACACTAATGGATGCACATTTTGATAGCCCTTTTGGCATAGTTCCAAATTGCTCTCCAGATTGGTTGGATCAGTTTACAATTCCATCAACAATGTATTAGTGTCCCAATTTTCCTACATCCCCTCCAAGATTCATCATCTTTTCCTTCATTTTAGTCAATCTGAGAGGTATGTAGTGGTACCTCAGAGTTGTTTTAATTTGCATTTCTCTGATTAATAATGATTTAGAATGTGCCAAACACTGTTCAAGGCTTAAAGACCCCAGGGGTATGACCCATTTTCACCCCAGCCAATCACATTCCCTTACTACTTCAGAGAAGCAGTAAGTTCACAGTTCACATTTTGTAAAAGGAATGCTGAGTGCTGTTAACAAGTTAATATTTCATCACTCTTTATCTACTCCTTGCTCTTTATGACATCAACTACTGGACAGGGTGGGGATAGGGCCACACTATGATTACATATAGTACTATTCTGAACATTTTTGTGCTAATTACATTTTTTTTCCCTTCCTGGTTATTTTTTTGAGACGTGTTCCTAAAGCAGAATTACTAGGAAAAAATTTTACAACCCTTGTTACATACTGCCAGATTGCATTCCTAACTGAACCATATTCTAACTAACACTGAAAGGCTTTTTAAGAAATTGTTTTTACTGGTTTAAAATGGATTTGATTCGCATCTCTTTTATTCCTAGTGAAGTTATGCATTTTTGGTTATTTTTTAAGAATAGTAAAAGAGCCACACCACCTATGAAAAAGGGTTTGTTGTGCAGTCATTTCAGTGGTTTCTAACTCTGTGATCCTTGTGGATACAGGATTTGGCCTGGAGTAAGGAAGATCTGAATTCAAACATAACACTGGATATGTCACCCTGGGCAAGTCACTTAACCTATATACCTCAGTTTCCTGAACTGTAAAATGCAAATAATAGCACCTTACTTCACAGGACTGTTATGAGGATCGAATGAAATATTATTTGTAATGCTTTTAGAATATTGCCTGGCACATAATAAAATTTCAACTCATTCTATTCTACCTCTGCTGTTTAAATATAATCATATACTGAAAGAGGAATAAAATAATATGAAAATAACACAGGGAATAATAGTTTAAACTAAAAGTAAAAATCACCACCTTTTGTTGTTTCATAAACAATTTAATTCTGATCTACCAATATGCAGGAGTTATAGCACAGTTATAGCAACTTCTTATGGGGGGAGGAAGTAGAGAATGAAGATGGCAATCATATACACTTGAAACAGAAAGCCCATTTCCTGCCTGACAATGAAATATCCTGACATGAAGTTACATAATTGTTGATTCCTACTTGATGAGAAACTGGTTTTTTTTTCCCCCAAACTGTATGATCCTGAGCAAGTCACTTATTCCTGTTTGCCTCAGTTTCCTCATCTGTAAAATGAGCTGGAGAAGGAAATGACAAGCCATTCCAGTATTTTTGCCAAGAAAACCCCAAATGGGGGTACAGAGAGCTGAACACGATTGAACAACAAACAAAAACCGTGTAAAAACCTTTTGTGTGTACTCTTTGTTGGGCATCTGGCAACTGCTCAGCTAATGATAATTAAGCTTTTTATCTTCTAGCTTAGTCTCTTGTTTTGGCCACCAATCAAAGGGGCCAAAGAGGGCAGAATTACTCTCTGGGAGGATTTTAGGAGTTCTGGGTTGAGGACTTCTTTCTTCATCACTAGCTTTCCAGTCTTCTTACACTCTCCTCTCTTCCCTATATCTAATGACACCAGGCTCCTCGAAGTTCTTCTGATGGAACACTAACATCACTTGACTGCATTTTTAGGGCTGTTCCCCCAGGTATGGCACACTTCCACCATAATCTCTGCCTATCTTCCTTCGTCTCAGTTTAAGTGCCAGCTTTTGCAATTCCTCCTAAATAGTAGTGCCTTTCCTCTGCAACTATCCCTAAATTATCCTGCATATATCTTGTTAATTGCTTTGCATGCCGTCTACCCAAAACAAAACTGGAGTTCCTTAATTGCATATCCCGCACTTAAAACAGTACCTGGCACATGCTAAGTGCTTAATAAATGATTGTTGACTTAACCTGGTGCAGGGTAAAGTACGATAATTTGAGATTCCTAGCGCCAGAATTCAAATCCTAGAGTGACTTTTGGGCAAATCATTTAACTTCTCCGACGCTGGAAAGTTATTTAACCTCTGGATATCAAGATTCCTCCTTGGTTTTTTAAAAAAAAAAAAAAAAAAAAAAAAGAGAGAGTTAGCTTCGATGGCCATCTTTAAAAGGTCCGTTCCAGGTCCAGTTCCAGTCACTCATTTCCTAGGAGTGTCCCACAGCAGGCCCACGGAGGCTGCTAGATGCCCCGGGAGCAGAGGCGAGCAGGAAGGTGGGGCAGATCTGCGGCTAACGAAGAGGGGGAGAGGGAGAGCAATACTCGAGCCCCACCCCCTCCCCACAGCGCTTTCCGAGGTGTGCACGTCTCCCTCTACGGTTATTCAGCTCCTTAGCTCCCGCAACTTACCGCCGAGGCCTGAGAGATCCTTAATCAGAACCTGGGGCGGTCACTCACCTGGTAGCGTCTTCCGGGGAAGACGCGGGGGCCTTAGGGGCTAGACCTCCAAGGTCTTCTAGCAGAGGCTGAAACTGCCTGCCTTGCGCATGCGCCTGGCTCCTCCGTCCCGCCTCGGCTTCCAGTCCCGAGTGCCCGAGCACTTTTTCCCCAGTTGGAAGGGAGCACAAAAAACCCTCCCTCGTGGCCCAACTTAAAACTCTTACTCTTACCAAGGCCCTTTGGTGGCGCAGTGGGAAAGATCCTAGGCCTGCAGTCGGAAAGGTCGAAATTGAAATATGACCTGGAGCGCTTATTAACTGGGGGACCCTGAACGAGTCTCAAGCTCTATGGACCCCGATTTTCTTAGCTGAGAAATGGGATAGAAGCACCTTCCTCCCCGGGTTTTTTTGTTTGTTTGTTTTGTTTTGTTTTTTGTTTTTTAAATCAAATGGGGTCATATTTGAAAAGCCCTTTGCAAACTCTAAAGGGTTGGGGTTTTTCGTTGTTTTGTTTTTTAGATATAAAAAGTCTGAGTCAGGTTCTTGACATTTATGTCAAGGACACATTTGGCAGTCTAGTGAAACCTGTGGACGCCTTCTCAGAATGATGTGTTTAAATACATAAAATACATAAGGTTGCAAAGGAACCGATTACATTGAAATACAATTGAGATTCATTAGTACGGTTTGATAAAAATGTCAAAATATTTTTAAAAACAGGTTTACGGATTCTAGGTTAAGAAACTTAGCGGAAAGAAGGTGTAAACGCCTTCTTTCTTCACAAGCTCCCCCGATCAGTTCTTATGATAATGGTAGGGACTGTCTTACTTGCGTTTGTAGTTCCATAACAACATAGTGCCTAGAATATTGTAAGCTCATCTATCTATAGATCTCTATTTCAGTTTTCTTACTGTAAAATGGGATAATACCTCTTACCTCCCAGGGAGGGGAAGATAGCATGAGATAATATTTATAAAGTTTTTTGCAAACCTTAAGCACTTATATGCATGGTATTTATCACACTCATGATCATCTACCTATTTAGTTGAACCCATGCATTTTACTGAAAGGGAAACTGAGACCCAGAGCAATGATGGGAATTAACTAAGATCATGGTGGCAAACCTGGGTTTGAAGGCTGGCTGTGCCACTTGCTAGCTGTGTTAAGTCACTTAACTTGGACAAGTCATTTAACTTATGTCTGAATCTGTGCTACTCTGAACAGCAGTTCTCCCCTGATTCAGGACTTTTCCCACTCTATAATGTTGCCTTTTGGCGTCACATCGTACTTGACTTGAGTCAAGGTTTTAAAGCCATACACCTTTCATCTTTACAAACCTCAATTTAACATCATGAAAAGAAAATCTTAAGGTACTTCCATATCTCATTAAAACCCACTTCTTTCTTCCTCCAAACCCTGCCATCCCCATGCCCTAAAGTATAGGAAAAGTTCTAGGCAATCATTTATTGTAACAAAGAAATATAGTAAAGCAAGGTGTACTAGCCAATTTTGATAGCATATTGCCAAGAGGAAAAGTCTTCTCAAAGACCAAGATTGTGCTTTACCATTAATCTTGGCTCTGCTGTTTCATATCATATTAATTTATACTTGTTGCAGCCAATCAATTCAATCAAGTCCCCTAGGTTGATTGAAGAAATTATAAAATTAAATTATAAAATGTAAAATTATAATTTACAAGATTATAAAATGTAAGACAATGAGATGTAAAGGTTTACATATGAGATATTTTCAGTGGTAGCATTTCTAAGTTGTAAGACATGGCCTTTTCAGAACATGAGTGATATAGTGATAGTTCAATAACATATTTACATAGGAAAGAGTTCGGAGATTCTGTTAAGGCCTGGTAAAGAAAATTAATATACCAGTATCTTTTCTCCACCCACTTACTGATATAAGTAAACAGCAAAGACAAAGAGCAGAAGAGCTGAATCTGCTAACAACCAGACCAGAATCAGCTTAAATGAAAGCCTGCCATGGAAAAAATTACTTTTTCCTTTTTATTTCTCGGAGAATGAAAAGAGTGGGAGGTGATTAGGTGGTATCTCTTTTCTCCTTTCACTACTTTCCCCCCAGGATCCCTATGCCATGACCACTCCCTCTCTTTTCACTTTTCTCTTTTTATTATTAGGAGGCACCCTATTTTCCAGAGCTAAGGCCCAGCAAGCAAACTGTGTGCCGAGTTTGGCACAGCAACAATCCTTTGCAAAAAGGATATCATGCTTTGGATAGACTCTGATGCTACAAAATCACAGACTTATCTCACTAGCTCCAGGTGGTCTCTGAAATCAGACAAGCACCTTTCAAACTCATGTTGCAGTCATGAAGTCTTGTTATTAATTAAATCTGTCTCATTATTGCTGTTCTTATTGTCAAGGATACAACCTCACTTCATAGTCATTGCTATATGTATTAAGGTTTGTGCTCACTAAAGTGGATCTCTTCCTAGAAGAGACCCTTAAACATGTATAGTTTCCTTCCTCCAGGGGAATAATTTGTGTGTGTGTGTGAGAGAGAGAGAGACAGACAGACAGAGAGAGAGAGACAGAGAGACAGAGGGGGGGAAAGAGAGAGAGAGACAGAAAGACAGAGACAGACAGAGATAGAGAGAGAGAGAGACAGAGAGAGAGAGAGAGAGAGAGAGCTCTTGCACATTTTTACGAATTAACTGTGGTTGTGATAACCTGTGAGAGCTCTTTGGTATTTTCAGTCGTACAACTTTTCGTACTTTTTAGTCATTTGTTTTCAGATTCGACACCCCCAACAGCAATGGCTTATTTTAGAAGCAAACATATAGAAGGAAGGTATATACTACATACAGCCTGTGAGAAGAGACCAAGTTGCAAAGTCGAATCATGTTAGTGTAAGGAGTAGAATTTGGCCTCTAGAGATCCTGGTCAGGAGATGACAATTCTGAGATTCCTATTGGGTTCCAGTTCTTTGAAAAAGTGCATAGCAATATACTAGGCAAAGATATTAACTGAGCCCCAAAATGAGGGCAGAGATGATTACAGCCAAGCATTGAAGCATTAACAGCAGAGTCCAGGGAAGATTGACAGAGACTGTGTGACTGAGGTTGGCAGAAATGGTTTGAGAACATCAGTCCTTCTATAGCCCTGAAGCTTCAGACCTCAGGTTTGTGGAAATATTTTGTTATTCCTGCTATGCTGTTTCAGCATATGCTATACTATTATGCCTCCTCCCTTCATTGTGTCCCTCTGACACTACACAACCCTGGTATAAGCCTTTATAACCTCATGCCTGAACTGTTGCAATAGATTTTTAGTTGGTCTCTTTGTCTCCCTCCATTCCTATCCAACTATCCACCACTCAACTATTATGCTAATCTTTCTAAATCAGGTTACCTTCAACCCAATCGCTCAGTAAATTCCAGTGGCTTCCTTGGACCTCCAGGATCAACTATAAAATCTTCTGCTTGAACCGAGAACATTATACATAGCAACAACAAGATTATATGATGATCAACTGTGGTTTTTTTTTTCCTTTCTCTTTCTAGACTCAATTTTTCTTGTGCTGCAAGATAACTGTATAGATATATAGGATTTATCATATATTTTAACATACTTAACATGTATTAGACTACCTGCCATCTAGGAAAGGAGGTGGGGAGGGAGGAGGGAAAAATTTGGAACAGAAAGTTTTGCAAAGACCAATGTTGAAAAATTACTCATATGTTCTGTAAATAAAAAAACTTTAATAAAAAAAAAATCTTTTGCTTGACTTTTAGAGTCCAATATAACCTTTCTAGCTTTCTTCCATCTTACTCACCCCTAAGATCCAGTGATCCTGCTCTTTCTGCTGCTCCTGAAATCATACATTCCATCTGGAGATTCTGGTATTTTCTTTGACTGTCCTCAAGCCTGAAATGCTGTTCCTCCTCACCTCTCCCTCTTGGCTTCCATAGCTTCTTTCAGATCTGGGTTAAAATCCCAACATCTATAAGGAACCTTCTCTGAATCTCCTTAATACTAGAGCTTTCCCTCAGTGATTATCTCCAGTTTACTCTACATGTATCTAATTTGTTTGAGTTTTGTTTCTTTCATTAGACTGTGATCTCCTTGAGGGCAGTGACTGGATTTTTTTTTTTTTTTTGGCCTTTCTTTATATCTTCAGGGCTTACTTAGCACAGAGCCTGCCACACAGTAAGTGCTTAAATAAATAAACGACTTCTGTAGGTATCTGGATACAGAAAATATCTTGAGTAGTCTCCAAAGTTACCCAACCTTCACATTTAACCTTAGATACTAGTTCTGTTACATTGAGCAAGTTACTGCCTCACTTTCCTCATCTGTAAAATGGAAACAAGAGTAACAATTACCACAAAGTTGCTTTGAAAATAAAATGAGATGTTTGTAAATAGTTTTGCAAGCTACAAAGTGTTATATAAATACTAGTTAATATTATAAAAATAATATTATTTCATCTGAAAATGCATGCAACATTTCACATCTATGAATTAGTACCTCTATTTAAAAAAAATTTAACAGAAACATGTTTTCTCTTTCTCTCACTGAGAAGATGGGGTGGCACAAAGATTTGCAATATATCATTATAATTATATATTCTTCTGTTTATCAGTTTGCTCTGTATCATTTCTTACAAGTCTGCTGAAGACATCCAATTACAGGTCCAACCAACAAATTCTCCATATTATATTCTCCAGAGGGTTCCCTCAACCAATAAATTTAGTTAAACATTTAATTCTCTGATAGATGATTTCATTTGACAAAATCTATTAAGCACCTACTATATTCAAGATATTGTCCTAGTACTGTTAATAGACAAAAAGTTTATATTCTACTCAAGAAGTTTATATTCTACTAAGGGGATGAAGGAAGAATACAAAGTACAATATGAGGTAAATTAAGCAGAAAGAATTGACTAGTAATATTGAAGGTATCATTGAGTTTGAGACAACTGAACTAAAAACCACGCTGAGAAGTTTATATATTATGTAGAAGCAATAGGGAACTATTGAAGATTTTTTAAAAAAGTTTTACTGATATGTCTTGTTTTTGCATTATAGTTATAGCTTACTCCCATTCCATGGGAGATTTTTATAAGAAAGTAAAACAACCAAATAAATTAGGTAAAAATAATAGTAGATTTACTTAAAAGGGAAGTTAGTTAATATTGTAGAAGAGACTCTACCTGAAAGCAAGAAGACCTGAATTCAAGTTCAACCTCAGGCACTACCCCTGTGTCTCTGGATAAATTACTTAATTTCTGTCTGCCTCACTTTCCTTGTCTGTAAAATGGGAATGAAAGTAGCACTTAACTAATAGTTGTTGTGAGGATAAAATGAAATATTTATAAATCAATTTCTGAACTATGAAGTGTTATATAACAATTTTTTTTCTGAAAGGGCATACATAATTTCCCATCTGTAAAATAGCATCTCCATTTTTAAAAAGTTAGCAAAGGGGACATTTTCTCCCTCTTCTACCTATTGGAGGGGAAAATTTTTTCTAATCCTTCCCTAAATCTACTTTCTGTTTCCCCCCATTCCTATCTGTATCTCTGTTAAGTTGAAACTATTTCTACACCAAATTATTTGTGCATGTGTTCTGGCCTTTTTTGACCAGTTTAGATGAAAATAAAAACCTATTCCTCCACCCTTTCCACGTTTGTATGTAGTTCTATTTATATAGCTTGATTATATGTCTTAACAAGTTCCCCCATTTTTTCTCCCATTTCCCTTTACTATATACTTTCTCTTCTCCTCCCTTTCTTTTTTTTCTTGCCTTCTTGCAAACACAATGAGACCATTGAGAGGGTTTTGGTTCTCATCTGACAACCTCTAGGATTCCTTGGGACTGACATGATCAGACCTGTCTCTGTCCTCCCTATTTGAGTATCCACCTAACTCTACATAATATCCCAACTCTTTCCTTTTTGCCATTCCATAGAATCCCAGCCCTGCCTCTGAATTCACCTGATTCTGATTCAAACCACACTCCTATTTCTATTGGAAAGTATTTGCCCTTTCCCCCAACACCTAACCCCAGCCCTCTCTCCCGCTGCCACGCTTGATTGCTTCAATCAGAGATAAATGACCTCCCTTCTATGGGTTGGATTGCCTGCCATTGAGTGTGATGAAATAACTAGCCATGTTGAAAGCCCCCCGGTAGAGGGCTCCATAGACCTCATTGCTGCAGCAAGAGCTGGAAACACAAAATGCTTCTTTGTTTTTAAAGGGAATTTGCTACTTTGTGCTAAGCAAACTTTGAGTTAGGGAGCAGACGCTTGATAGCACCTGGAATCCTTCCTACTCTTTTGCTGACCCTGGCCCAGGAAAGACTATTTGTGCGACTCTAATCCTAGCCCAGGACAGGTGTCTTCATCTTTAAAATGGGGTTAATGGAGCAGCCAGGTGGGTCAGTGGGTAGAACACCAGCCCTTGAAGTCAGGAGGACCCCAGTTCAAATCGGGTCTTAGACATTTAACACTTCCTAGCTGTGTGACCCTGGGCAAGCCACTTAACCGTAATTGCGTCAGCAAAGAAAAAAAAGGGTGGGGATTGATTAAAAATTTATTAAAATTTTTGGGATGCCTTGTACATGTACATGTATCTACATTACAAAGCTGTTGTGCTGATTAAATGATTTCATGTGTGCTTAAAAAGAAGCGTGGATCAGGACAGCTTGATTTCTCCCAAGCCCATGTGATGAAATCGCAGAATTTATGGGGAAAGTAACAGAGAGAAGGTGTTAAGAATGTAATGTAATAAGTGTAAATGAAATATAAAGCAGGACATATATTTTCTTACCCCTTTAGGAGATTTGAAGAAGTTTTTTGGTCATTGCTGATACAATTTAGAGAGAAACTAAGCCATTGGACTAGCCAACCATCAGCCACATTCCCAGTGACCATTTTAAAAATCAGGATACATTTTAATTAAGCAGTCAAGACAGACCAAAGCTCTGAGGAATAGGAGCCCTTGAGAGGAAATCATTTCTCTTCGAGGAGAGGAAGTGGAGTTTTCTGTCAGTGGGGAGAATCCCTTCAGACATATTTTTATAGTAGAACTGTTCTAACAGTTAACATCACATGTTGCAGGGACTGAGCCCAATAGTAGAGGCAGAAGAGAACTCTGATGAGTGTGAATTTTGTGAGTTGAGCTAGAGAAGCACAGGCCTCTGGAATCAGATTGAGTGACCTCACAGAGCACAAGAGAAGCAACATAAGAAGCATGAGAAGGGAAAGGACATTGGGGTCCTGTAGTGTTGTATTAGATGCTATAGTCAGATGTTTTCCTAAGTTTGTGCCTCTCTAGTAGTTTATTCTATGTAGAATCCAAAAAACACAACGAATATTTGTGGAAGAGTATACCATACATACTATACAGCCCATTATTGTTTATATAATGCCATCTCAGTAAATGCCTTTGCTTTGAAGC
This sequence comes from Myrmecobius fasciatus, assembly GCA_023553655.1. NCBI lineage: Eukaryota > Metazoa > Chordata > Mammalia > Dasyuromorphia > Myrmecobiidae > Myrmecobius > Myrmecobius fasciatus. Next base: position 12,307 of record JAJPUD010005677.1, on the reverse strand, counting down.
AATTGTAACTACAGGCTGACTATTAAAGACAAGTATACCAGGAGAGGTTTGTGAGCTATACTTTTGGGATACTGGACCCACAGAATACTTTGAATATATATCAGTTAGTTGCCCTCCTAGGGATCTAACCTGTGAAATGTGAGTTGGGGGAGGGGGTTTACTCTAGAGGAGTCACTATCCTGTATTTAAAGCATTTTGCAAACTTCAAATGCTATATAAATATTAGTTGTTATTATCATTCATGGTATCTAGCATAAAAAAAATACTCTGTACTAATCTAGGAGTCCTAAAAGTTCTCTCTCCCAACTCTGAGGTACCACTAAACACCTGTCAGATTGGCTAAAATGAGAGGAAAAGATAATGATGAATGTTGGAGGGGATGTGGGAAAACTGGGACACTGATACATTGTTGGTGGAACTGTGAACGGATCCAACCATTCTGGAGAGCAATTTGGAGCTATGCTCAAAAAGTTATCAAACTGTGATAACTTGACCCTTTGACCCAGCAGTGTTTCTACTGGGCCTATATCCCAAAGAGATCTTAGAGGAGGGAAAGGGACCCACCTGTGCAAGAATGTTTGTGGCAGCCCTTTTTGTAGTGGCTAGAAGCTGGAAACTGAATGGATGCCCATCAATTGGAGAATGGCTGAACAAATTATGGTATATGAATGTTATGGAATATTATTGTTCTGTGAGAAACGACCAGCAGGATGATTTCAGAGAGTCCTGGAGAGACTTGCATGAACTGATGCTCAGTGAAGTGAGCAGAACCAGGAGATCATTATACACAGCAACAAGACTATATGACGATCAATTCTGATGGACATGGTTCTCTTCAACAATGAAATGTTTCAAACCAGTTCCTATTGTTCAGCGATGAAGATAGTCATATACACCCAGGGAGAGGCCTGGGGGATCTGAGGAAGGACCACAACCTAGCATTTTAATGATTTTTGTGGATGTTTGCTTGAATTTTGTTTTCCTTCTTAGGTTTTTTTTCTTTCTTTCTATATCCATTTTTTCTTGTGCTGCAAGATGACTGTTTAGATATGTATACATATATTGGATTTATCTATTTATGTATTTTAACATATTTAACATGTATTAGACTACCTGTCATTTAGGGGAGGTGGTGGGGGAAAGGAGGGAAAAATTTGGAACAGAAAGTTGTGCAAAGACCAATGTTGAAAAATTACTCATATGTTCTGTAAATAAAAAGCTTTAATAAAGCAAAGTTCTGTCTCCCCAGTAAACACTCAGTGCTATAGGGCTGTTTGTAGTATACTCTGAGATGACAGAGACTATAAATAAAAAGATAAGTTAGAAGGCAGCCACAGAAGTTCAGGTAAGAGATCATAGGTGTGATGACTGATTAAGGTTAGTACCAAATCGGTCATCAGGAGACAGGGAATGTCCAGTAAATGAGATATTTATATGATTCAACTGTCCCCTTAAAGTTTTGACCTTTTATGGCACCTGCAGATGTTTCCTGTTCCTTCCTTTTACTATGTTGGTATAGACACAAACTAAATCAATTTTTCTCCCTCCTGACTCAGCTATGAAATGTAAAATGGTTTGCAATTTCTTACTATAGGATCACTGTGTTCCCAGAATGCTTTGGGAACAATGATCTCCTTATTGGGGAGAGAGCTCTGAACGTCTTGTACCAGCAGGCCACGTATTAGCATGTTGTGCAGGAATATCACTAAAGAGAAGTTGTTTTGTTTTTGTTTTTGTTTTTAATTGGAGAAGTACAATTCTTTAAAGAAGCTTAAAAAATATGAACTTGAAATCAAATAAAATGTGTATTTCCATATACACAATAGAACATAAGAGGAAAATTGTAAATGAAACTGCAGGTCTCTATTATATAAGCTTGCTTTTCTTTTTAAATATATTATCAATTCAACCTCTAGTTTTCAAAGCTATCCATTTTTTTCTTTTTTCCCCCAGCCTTACTTCTGTTATTTTCTTTCTATTTGTAAAAAAATGCTTCAGCGTTCTCTTTCTCTTTTTTTTCTGTCCCCCCTTATTCTCCTATTCCCAACTTCCCTTACTCTCACTCCTCCCAAATGAAAAAATAAATAAGACCTTTCTTTCAAATATGCCGACTCAAACAAAACAAATTTTCACATTAGCTATTTCTGAAAACATTCAACTAATTCTGCACTATAGCTCATCAAGATATGAGGTTTAAGAAACATCTCTGAGAAGAAAAGGAAGGAGGAAATACAGGGAGAGAACATGGGAAAGCATGGTGAATTTAGATGGCAAGGACCTGAGTTTAAATGAATTAAGTATTTATTAGTCATTTATTATAAGCTAAGTTTTGTAATAATACTGGGCATACAAATAAAAAAAAAACAAGACAGCCCCTGCTCTTAAGGAGCTCTTATTCTGATAAGAGACATGTTGTTTGACTTTTGTTTTCAGAGAGGACCAAGGACATCACAGGTGATATGATATCACGCTTTATGCATCAGTTGGATTTAAGTAAAGCAGAGCTACACAAAGTTGTCAGCCTCACTGTCTCTTCCGGAGTCAATTGAAGTCCAGTGGCTTGATAAAAATCAGGTTGATTGGTGATGGCCCAGGATACAATGGATGATTTTGGCATCTGCAATGTCTGACCAAGCTCTAAGTGCTCCACAATGTCTACTTCAGCCACCTCCATGTCCATCAGAACAAACGGTTCTTACCTGCCCATTCTACCAAAGAAAGTCTGCACATACGTGGGGCAGATATCTCCCTAATTTATCAATAGGCTTGAGATCTGTCAGTTACCTTCAACCTGATTTAGCATATCTGTGAGACAGTTTGACTAGGATGTGGCTACCAGGTATGCTAACAGCTTCTTGAAATCACAGGTGAAACCTGGGTGAAGGTAGATACCAAAGGTGGATGAGCAGCCCTGGAAAGGCTTGGCAAGCTCTCACATCTCCCATATATCTATGAAACAACATATATAAGGGGTTTCAGCTGCAAGTGAAATGGAAAGACCAACTGATCCTTAGGGTGCAATGGCAAAACAAATAATAATACATGTTTCTTAATCTCACTTACATTGATAAAACCACATCTATTTCTGATATTGAGCCACTTGGCAGGGAAGTTTGGTGGTGGGAAATGTATTTATTTATAAATCCTGACTCTATCTCTTGCTATCTATGTGACCTAGGTTAACTTTTCTGACTTTGTTTCCTCATAAGTCAAATGAGGAACTATAGGATTTTTAAAGATCCTTACAACTGTGAAACTATGGTCTTATGAGCTTATAAGAAAATGCCTAATTTATTTGAGACTTTTATAAATCATACTAGATATACTACTGAGGTATACTGAGGTCACTGAGGCATCTTTTACAAATGAAGAGAACAGTAGGAAGCTAGAGAAAAACACACATACATAAAAAACCAGAATAGCTTTGAAAGCTATAGATTATTTATTATGTATTTATTAAAATTGTATATTTAACTATGTTAATTAATTATATACTTATGTTATTAATTATATATTTTAAAATAAGAGAAAGGTGTATATATTAGAGATCTGCAGTATACTATTTGGATCTTTTTGTAAACAACCTCAAGAAAGTTTGAGAAATTGAAGTTTTTCTCTTCTTTTCCCATAACAACAGAGTTTTGAGCTGTGGCAATCCTGTTACAAACACTGTGCTTCGCCATGCCTTAAAATTCAAGATTGAGCACTACACAGATGTGTCCTGCTTGTTCTAGGCAGGCAGACCTCACCTTAACTCCTAATAAGCAGCTTTTCTAGAGCCTTGTGGTAAAATATGATAGCAACTTTAACAACAAAATATGAGACCATTCTTGTATTCATCTGATGGGCAACCCATTAAACCCAGTCTTTCTCCCTATTTCATGGAGCTGTGCCAGTAAGACAGTGTAGGAAATGGGACTGAGGAACTCAAACCTCTCACTATGGAAATTTAAAGTGTTTCTTCCTAATGAGAACCAAAATCAAATTAATATTGCCATTCCTACTGGAAAGGACATGTCAATCAACTTCCCCTCTGGCTGCTTTCACTATCGTTTTGATTTCCAAACCTACTACTCCTCTATTAAAAATTCCTCTAATAAATGTAAGGTCCTTAAGATTAGGTAACATCTTATCTTGTTTTTGCATGTATATCTACAGAACTTGTATATAGGCAAGCAATTAATACATGCTTTTTCATTCATTCAGTATATTTTGCAATTTTATCTTTTTTTTTTTTTTTTTTTTTTTTTTTTTGCTGAGGCAATGGGGTTAAGTGACTTGCGCAGGGTCACACAGCTAGGAAATGTTAAGTGTCTGAGACCAGATTTGAACCCAGGTCTTCCTGACTTCAGGGCTGGTACTCTATCCACTGTACCACCTAGCGGCCCTGCAATTTTATCTCTTTGAAGGAAATTGTCTTTTTTTCCCTCCTTATCACTACAATATTATAGGTAGTTGATTATTCCCTGGTTATGGGAAATAAATTCAAAGGAATTAGGATTTAGAACAAGTGTGGAAACAAAGTTGAATGGATGCCCATCAATTGGAGAATGGCTGAATAAATTATGTTATATGAATGTCATGGAATATTATTGTTCTTTAAGAAACGACCAGCAGGACAATTTCAGAGAGGCCTGGAGAGACTTGCATGAACTGATGCTGACTGAAATGAGCAGAACCAGGAGATCAATATACACGGCAACAAGACTATATGATGATCAATTCTGATGGACATGGTTCTCTCCAACAATGAGGTGATTCAAACCAGTTCCTATTGTGCAGTGATGAAGAAAGCCATATACACCCAGGGAGAGACCTGTGGGAACTGAGTGTGGATCATAACATAGCATTTTCATGCTCTCTGTTGATGTTTGCTTGCATTTTTTTCCTTTTTAGATTTTTTTCTTTCTCTTTCTAGATCCGATTCTTCTTGTGCTGCAAGATAACTGTATAGATATTTATACATATATTAGATTTATCATATATTTTAACATATTTAACAGACTACGTGACATCTAGATGAAGGGGTGGAGGAAGGAAGGGAAAATTTGAAACAGAAAGTTTTGCAAAGGCCAATATTGAAAAATTATTCATATGTTCTGTAAATAAAAAGTTTTATTAAAAAAAAAGAAACAAAGTTGAAACAGGTTGTGAAAATGTGAATGCTGCATTGGGTTCCCCACCAATAAGGAGGGGAGTTCATATACCTTTTAGCCATAGTATTTTATGAATTCTAAAATGACATTGTCTAGCCAAGTGCTTTTCTGGTCATGATACCAGAGAGTGGTATTAATCACCAAAGAGCAACATATCACAAAATAATATATTCTATTATGAAATGGAAACCTTCATCCTGATGATGAATTAAATATCCATAGAATAATCTGATCATTCTGAACAGAAGGCTCTATTTTAAAAGAACACAAACTTAAATAGATTTTGATTCTTTGACAGATTAGTAACTTTATCAATGTGGGTGCTCTCTCTGTGAGAAAGCATGGATTTGCAATCTATCCATGTCTTCTCCTCTTCTATAAATCTTCCTGATGCTCTTCCATAAATCCTCCTGACATATCAAAGGCTTTCTTCTATGCCTTTAAATATTTCACGAATACTAGTGCAGCACTCAAGCATTCTATTCTTCTCTACGTGACTGACCCATTTCCTTTTCTGAGAATATATTTCCATGAAAATGTCTTTTATGCAACTTCTTGTATCCAAGTCATTGTTGGTAACATACTGCAGCCTGCCTATACTTGCTATGCCTTTTAGGTAACCCACAATTTTATTTCTTCACAGTTGTTCTATGATTCACATTTATATAGCCTCCATTTATATAAGGGAGCAGTTTATGATCACTGAAACAAAGATGTGAAAGCTGAATTACAATATTCAGTGACTAAAAGCATGGATTCATCAAGAATAGGTCATGGGGAACTAACTCCATTTCCTTTTGTGATGGGGTTTCCAGATTGTTGGATCAGAGTATTTCAACAATATATTTGACACACTCTTTTGGTATATTATTATGGACAAGATGGAAAGATGAGAGCTGAATGATTTATTGCAGTTCGGTACATTTGAAATTGGCTAAATTACCAGGCCCAAAGAGTCATGATTAATGGATTAATGTCTTTCTTGAAGAGAATTTCTATTATAATGCCCTAGAGTTCTGTCCTTTGTCCTATTTATTCCAATTTTTTTTAAATCAATGACTTACTTGGATGCAGGCATAGATGATATTCTTATCAAATCTTGGGGATATGGGTAACAGCTAGGTAGTTAGGTGGGGCAGTGAATAAAGTGCCAGGCTTGGATTCAGGAAGAATCATCTTCTTCAGTTCAGTCTCAGACACTATGTGATCCTGGGCAAGTCACTTCACTATGTTTGCCTCAGTTTCCTCATCTGTAAAATGAGCTGGAGAAAGAAATGGCAAATCACTCCAGTATCTTTGCCAAGAAAAGCCCAGATGGAGTTAAAGAGTCAGACACAATTGAAACAACAGCAAAATGTTTGAAGGACAGAATTGGTATGCAAAAAGATCTTGCCAAAGGGCAAGAAAAATTGGCTAAAACTGATAAGATGAAATGTAATAGGAGTGATCCTTTTTAGTATCTTCATTGAGAATATTCTTAACCTGAATATAGATCATTCTCATAAAGGTTTTATATAGATGGGAAAGTAGACATTTAGGTTAGCAGCTGTTACTTTCTTTTTATTCCCTTTTGGGGGAGAGAACATTAAATAATGTCCAAGATTCCCTTCCCCATGCTTTTGGTATCTCCCTCACTCGAATATCTTGATTGTTAATTCTTCAATGTCCTCACAATTGGGGTGTCTCCCCTCTCCTATATGTGTTCGATCTGATCTGCTTTTCTTATTTTTGCTCTCTTTAGTGACATTTTTTCCCTCCCTTATTTGCACATCTGTGACTGTGGTCTTAGAGTTCAAGTGGAGTGGTTCCACTGTTCTTGAGTATTTGAGTAATAGGAACATAAAGAAACCAAAGATTTTGTTGTAGAATGTAACAAAGGCAAAATTTATAATAAAGAAAATTAGGGTGATCACCAGCTCCCTGGGCTCCAGCGGGACATTTGTGCCTTGCCCCAAGATGATTTTCCTGGCAACAGCAGGATTGCTAGTCATATCTGTTCCTCATCATATCTGTTTCTTATGGGGGCTCCTTCTACCATTGGTGATATGTTAACCCATAGGAGATTGTATACCTGTATGCACGGAGAAATCTTTATTACATATATTCCTGTGCTTTTAATTAGTGACTTTTGCTTTCAACTAATATATCCTCTGGTTGACTGACAAAAGAAACACATTGGTAGAGGCCCATGAACTGTTTTTAGTGGATGCTAGTGGAAGACAACCTCATCCTCCTAGCTCCTCATGTTTCCTATGAAGTTGTGCTAAACATAATTCCTGAAATAATTTTAAGAGATATAGCCACACTACCAAATAGGGACATAATAGGAGTTAGAAGAAATTTTCTAACTCCAAATCAGGTAGGACACTGGAATCAGGGTACTTGAATCTAGCAAGAGGAAAAGGAATTAAAAGTGAAGACTTAATTTTAGTTTTACAGCATCTACTGACTTTTGCTTGCCAGTTGGCTAGGGTACATAGACCTGGATTATGACTGTAAGGAAAGAACAGGGCTTCTTACACTTTTTCCATTTGCAACCCTTTTTCACATGAGAAAATTTTTTTTGTTTGTTTTTGTTTTTTGTTTTTTTTTATTTGCAAAACATATGTATGGTTAACTCTTACAAAGTTTTCTGTTACAAGTTTTTCCTTCCTACTCCCCACCCCTCCCCTAGATGGCAGGATATCCACTACATGTTAATTATGTTAAAATACTTGACAAATCGAATATATGTATACATATTTCCACACTTATCATTGTTGTGCAAGAAAAATCGTATCTACAAGAAAGAAAAATCAGATAAATGAAACACACTGCAAGAAAACATCAATAGAGAGCATGGAAATGTTATGCTGTGGTTCACATTTCACATCCCTCTCTCTGGGTGTATATGGCTTTCTTCACTGAACAATTGGAACTGGTTTGAAACATTTCATTGTTGAAGAGAGCCATGTCCATCAGAATTGATCATCATATAGTCTTGTTGTTGGCATGTATAATGATCTGGTTCTGCTCATTTCACTTAGCATCAGTTCATGTAAGTCTCTCTAGTCCTCTCTGAAATCGTCCTGCCGGTCGTTTCTTACAGAACAATAATATTCCATAACATTCATATACCATAATTTATTCAGCCACTCTCCAATTGATGGGCATCCATTCAGTTTCCAGTTTCTAGTCACTACAAAAAGAGCTGCCACAAACATTCTTGCACATGTGGGGCCCTTTCCTTCCTTTAAGATCTCTTTGGGATATAAGCCCAATAGAAACACTGCTGGGTCAGAGGGTATGCACAGTTTGATAACTTTTGGGGCATAGTTCCAAATTGCTCTCCAGAATGGTTGGATCCATTCACAGTTCCACCAACAATGTATCAGTGTCCCAGCCTTCCCACATCCCCTCCAACATTTGTCATTATCTTTTCCTGTCATTTTAGCCAATCTGACAGATGTGTAGTGGTACCTCAGAGTTGTCTTAATTTGCATTTCTCTGATCAATAGTGATTTGGAGCACCTTTTCATATGATTAGAGATGGTTTTAATTTCATCCTCTGAAAATTGTCTGTTCATATCCTTTGACCATTTATCTATTGGAGAATGGTTTGAATTCTTATAAATATGAGACGATTCTCTATATATTTTAGAGATGAGACCTTTATCAGAACCCTTAAATGTAAAGATGATTTCCCAATTTATTGCTTCCCTCCTAATCTTGACTGCATTGGTTTTGTTTGTACAAAACCTTTTTAACCTAATATAGTCAAAGTTATCTATCTGGTTTTCAATTAAGAATTCCAGTTCTTCTTTGGACATAAATTTATTCCATCTCCATAGGTCTGAGAGGTAAACTATACTACATTCCTCTAATTTACTTATAGTATCACTCTTTATATCCAGATCATGAACCCATTTAGATCTTATCTTGGTATGTGGTGTTAGATGTGGGTCCAGCCTTAATTTCTTCCACAATAGTTTCCAATTTTCCCAGTAGTTTTTGTCGAATAGTGAGTACTTATCCCAAAAGCTGGGGTCTTTGGGTTTATCAAAGACTAAATTGCTAGAGTTATTGCCTAGTTTGTCCTGTGATCCTATCCTATGCCACTGATCGACTGATCTATTTCTTAGCCAGTACCAAATGGTTTTGATGACCGCTGCTTTATAATATAGTTTTAGATCTGGTACAGCAAGTCCACCATCATCAGCCTTTCTTTTCTTTTCTTTTTAAATAAAGCTTTTTATTTACAAAACATATGAGTGATTTTTCTACATTGACCTTTGCAAAAACTTTTTTTTCCCCAAGCTTTTCCCCTCCTTCCCTCCACCCCCACCCCTAGATGACAGGTAATCTAATACATGCTAAATAGGATAAATTATATGACAAATACAATATATATACATATCTATACAGTTATCTTACTGCATAAGAAACATCAGATCTAGAAAGAGAAGAAGAAAAAACAACCTAAGAAGGAAAACAAAATGCATGGAGATATTCACATAAAGCGTTAAAATATCAGCCTTTTTTTTTTTTCATTAATTCTCTCGAAACTCTTGAACTTTTGTTCTTCCAAATGAATTTTGCTAGTATTTTTTCTAGATCTGTAAAATAATTTCTTGGGAGTTCGATTGGTATGGCACTAAATAAGTAAATTAGTTTGGGTAGTATTGTCATTTTTATTATATTCACTCGGCCTACCCATGAGCATTTTATGTTTTTCCAATTGACTAGGTCTGATTTTATTTGTGTGGAGAGTGTTTTGTAGTTTTGCTCATATAGTTCCTGACTTTCCCTTGGCAGATAAATTCCCAAATATTTTATACTATCAACAGTTATTTTGAATGGAATTTCTTTTTGTATCTCTTGCTGCTAAACTTTATTGGTAATATATAAAAATGCTGATGATTTATGTGGATTTATTTTGTATCCTGAAACTTTGCTAAAGTTACATGAGAAATTTTTACACAACTCCAGGTACATAGGTATGTAAAATTGGAATACAAAAACCAAACATTTACTGATAATAAATCATAATTTCATGACCCCCACACTTATGGAGTTGAAATGGGAAAGACTATTTATCACCTACACTCCATCAGAAGCTAGCAAAGAACAGCAGGTAATTCAATGAGGCTGCAAAGTTGAAGACCAGCAGCATCTTAGTAGAGATGCCCAGCATCAGCAAGTGCATCCAGCAATTAAGTCCAATAACAAAAGCATTCTGTAGTTGACATAGCCAGAGCAGAGACTTATAGCAAAGATATCAGGAAAGCAAATGTCCTAAATTCAGTAGAAAGAGCAGCTTACCTAATGACATTACCAGGAAGGCAGCAGCATCTCTGCAGCATTGGAAGTATGGATTTGTCCAGGCTTCATGTGGACAGCACCCCACTATCTGTATTCCTGGTCATACCTGTGGCTTGTATGAGTCCTCTCCACCACTGGTGGCATGTTAACCTATGGGAGACTGCATCTTTATGAATATGGAAAAATCTCGATTATCATACATTTTACTATGCTGTTTAATGAATGTCTTTTGTACATTGAGGCAGATCATGAGCTATGATTTTGAGTGAATAGCATACCTCAAGCCTGAAGTAGCATTCAGGGACTCATTGTGAAGAGAAGCTCCAAGTGTTACTAGAATAAATGAATTGGAAAAAAAAAACAAATTGCAAATGGAATAGACAAGACTTGAAATTTCGTGTGGATGTAATGGAAAGCTTTGTAAGGGTCGATGTTGAAAAATTACTCGTACATGTTTTGCAAATAAAAAGCTTTAATAAAAAAAAAGAAAGAAATTTCATGTGGAAAAAGAAACAAATCCAAAAATATTTTGAAGGTTCTAGCATTCTTCAAGGAAAATATAGGTCAATAATATGATGACAATTCCGCCAAAACTAATTTGATCTGATAGTTCATTAAAAGAACCACATGAGAAGTAATGTTTCCATCATATAGTACTTTGCTCTGGGCAAGCCATATCCAAAGTAAGATGTGTAATACTATCTATCTTATTTTAAGAGGATTTTGAAAGGCTGAAATATATCCAGATAGTAGTATAATAAGAGTGAGAAAGGGATTAGAAATTATATAATACTGTATGAGATTACATGGAGTAGAGCTATATTCCAAAACTAGAGGAAAATTTTGGTATAATAATGAGGGGGAAGGGAAATTTCCTAACAATTAGAGCTATCCAAAATGGGAAGGGTATACCTTAATTGATACTGAGTCCACACAATACTTCACTGTTGGTGGAGTTATGAGTTAATATAGCCATTTTGAAAGCAATTTACAATTATGCAAAAAAAGTCACTAAAATGTCCATATCCTTTGACCCAAGATTCTACACTCCTAAAGAGGCCAGCCAGAGTCAGAAAAAAAAGTCTCAAATATTCCAACATATTAATAAAAAGAGTTCTATAAATACTAAACATCATTTTAAAGGCATTTTTGTAGTAGCAAAGTACCAAAACAAAGAAGATGCCCATCAAATAGGAATGGCTAAAGAAACAGTGGTGTGAATGTAATAAAATATAACACTACCTCAAGAAATAATGAATGTAAAGAATTCAGAGAAATATAAGAAAGCTACATGAACTAACTGATGCAAAATGAAGTAAGCAGAAGTAAGAAAAATCAATGTATATACAATGATTATAGAATTTTAAGCAAGGCTGGAGCAGAATCTATTATGCTTCAGGTGAACAAAAAAAAGCAGGGGTAGCAATCCTGATCTCAGACCAAGTAAAAGCAAAGATAGACTTAATTAAAAGAGACAAAGAAGGAAATTATATCTTCCTAAAGGGTACCATAGATGATGAAGCAATATCAATACTAAACATATATGCACGAAGTGGTATAGCATGGAAATTCCTAGAGGAAAAGTTCAGAGAGATGCAAGAAGAAATAGACAGCAAAACTATAATAGTGGGGGATCTCAACCTCCCTCTCTCAGAACTTGATAAATCAAACCACAAAATAAATAAGAAAGAAGTTAAGGAGGTAAACAAAATGTTAGAAAAGTTAGGTATGATAGATCTTTGGAGGAAATTAAATGGAGACAGAAAGGAGTTTACTTTTTTCTCAGCAGTCCATGGAACTTATACAAAAATTGACCATGTGTTAGGACACAAAAACCTCAAAATCAAATG
>JAJPUD010005676.1:95004-151514 GCA_023553655.1 Myrmecobius fasciatus | reverse complement strand
AAAAAAAAAAATAACTAAAAATATTTTAAAAAACCAAGTCTATGTTAACCAAGTTTAACAACTTCAAAGCAACAAATCCATTTTTCTTGTAGGACTTCTACATAATCTAAACAAAATGTCCTCAAAGAGGAGCTGCACAGTTGTTTTGAGCAATAAAAACATGAATGGACTAACTTCACAGTATGTGGACAAAAGCATCTTCTTTGCAGTTAGCATATGGAGTTTTGTTAATGTGAAGGACTGATGGCTCATGGAAAGCTCACCCTGAAAGTTGGTGGGAGGGGACCAGGTTTGAAATTGAAAAGAAGAATAATATGATGATACTGGAAAAACATGTCTAACAAGCTTGATGAGATCAATCCAAGTAGTTCAGGAATGTCAACTGGTCAATCCCAGTCTTGCTACTTGCTACATGTGACCTGAGGCAAGGCATTTTACCTCTACTTATTTCTTTCATCTCTAAGAGGAGAAACAGTTGGGTTGGATAGCTTTGGTGGTCCTTTTGGTCCATTGAATAGTCAGCAGTGATCTCTCAATCTATGATCCTATATTACTCTAAGCATTAATACTTTAGGGATGTTTCAGAACATCATTTCCCCACTTCATTACATGGCAATTCAGCTCCCCATAAATGTATATTATTTTCAAGTCAAATTAACAAGAATTTATTAAGCACTTATCATATGCCAGGCACTATGGTAAGCACTGTGAGTGTACAAAGGAAAGCAACAAATAGTCCCTGACCTCAAGGAACTCATAGTCTTGAGTTATTTCACAGAATTGTAGACTGTCAGAGTTGGAAGGGATCACAGCATCCTTTTATTCCAAGCCATATGTGGAAAAAAAAAAGTCCTCTCTACTATAACCATGACAATTATATCCTCAGCCTCTGCTCAAAGACTTCTAAAGATGGGGACCACCCACCACCTCAAGGCAGCCAGTTCCATTTTGGGATCATTCTAATTGTGAAGGAGTGCTTTGTGATATCATGCCTAAATTTGTCTGTTTCTAACTTCTACCCACTCTACCATCTGAAGTCAAATTGTGCTTTTTAGTGCTTATAAAGATCTTTTCAAGAGTCCAAACTTTCAGTTAAAAGTGAACTGTGGAGAATAAGTGGGGGAGGTCTCTACAAAGACTGCCAACACTGAGTAGGAGAGAGATTAGAAAGAACTGGCATTTAGAGGAAGAACTGTCAAATAGAATATGTATAGAACAATCAAATATATAGAATATGTGTAGGTGTATATATGGATGTGTATATACACACATATACACACATACAAAAACCTATTTGTGTCTAAATGGTAGCCATCTTTGGGGTGGAGTGGTGGGGGGGGAGAAAAAAGGGGAAAAAGAAATTTACATGATAATTTTGTTATATAGTTGAAGGAATAGCAAGCTGTATGTAATCATATGTACATATGTAATCAGCTTTTTATTATATTGTATTATGAAGATGCTTGTTTTGTTCCCTTAATTGAATATAAAATAAATTTGTTACACAAAAAATAAAGAAAAAAAGAAAGAATTGTTGCTTACCATTTTGACCAAAATGACTAATGAAGGTTAAGTAATCTAGTTCAGTATTCATGTGAATGTATAAATTCTGATTATGTTTAATTAAGAAATATTTGTTTTGTTACTTTAAGTACCATGTATGTCATCTCCAGATTCATAAGATCATAATTAGAAGGGACCCAGAGATTATTTAGTTCAATTTCTTTATTTAACAGATGAGGAAACTGATGTCCAAGGTCAGACAATTTGCTCCCATTGTGACAACTAGAGGGTAGGAATGACATAAGTTTCATCTTATTCTCACCTAGGCAGTGCTGGGCTAGGAATACCTTCAATACTTGTCTAATGGACTCCCCAGATCTTTTACCTCATCAGCCAGAAATCGAAGTTTCTGGAGGAAGTTCTGAACCAGCTTCAGCTTGTCTCGCACGGTGTGCCTCTTCACCTGAGCCCGCAGTGCCTTTGCCTGCTGCCCCATGCTCTCCTGCGTGTGGCAAAAGATGGGTAGAGGACAGGAGGGGTTCCAGGGACCAGGGAGTGGGACAGATACAATGGAAAAGAACTCAGGAAGAATGGTGAGTGGGAGTCTGGGGAAGGAATTCACCTCATGGTGAATTCAGGTAGATTCCAGTTACCTGTGAGACTAATCCTGGGATGGGCAAATTCTTCTCTGAGCCTGCTGACCCTGGTTGGAATCTCCCCTTTCCCCTCTTCATTAATTTCTCCCTCTCCTCTGGGTCTAATTCCCTCAGTTTCTTTTATTTACATACTGACCAGCTGTCATGTCCGTCCCTACTTAGCTTTTCTCCCATGGCTTCCCATTTCTCCCTCCTCAGACTCTCTTCCCCACTCTACCCTTTCAAGTTCCCAGACCTTGGACAGCTTCCTGCCCTCACCATCTCCCTCATGCAGGACTTGAGTCTTTCCCTGTCAAGTCTTGTCCGAGATGATTGGCTCTGGTCCTTGTCAGCAAGTGAGACAAATCGACTGCAAGAGACAAAGTCAGGATGTGGGTCTGAGCAAACTTTCTCAGAACTTGTCTCACTCCTACCTCTGCATTTATCCTGAGTTCATATGGATGTCTCACTCTTTCCATGCTTTATCCCAGCTTCATGTTGTCCAGTCTTGTTCTCTGTATCCATCCCCACTCCTACCAGCCCTTTCCCATTTCTCTTCCCTTGACTTCCCCCCTCATCCCCATTTACCATTCCCTTTTCCTTTGACATCCCTCCCCCTTCTCCCTGTTCCTTGTCTTACTAGCAGCCACAGCTGAGTTCCTCTAGAACACCTCGGAGCCGACGCTCTGGGTAAGACTTCTCTGTTTTGATCATCTCTTGTACATCATTCAGACCTTCCTCCTGGGTGAGAGGATTTGGGGGAGAAAGCAGAGCAAGAGATTTAAGTTTTAGTCTTTGTACCTTTCACATCTTCTCCATTTTAAGTGACAAGATAAGTTGGGATGTGTTTTTTCAAACGAATGAATCAAAATTATGGACCCCAAGCTAGTGTCTGTTGTGTTCCACCACAGCATTGACTGAGCTCTCCTCCCTATTGATGTTTTCCATTGTTCTGGTATCTGAGGTTATCAAGATAGGATCGTCTTTCCTTACCTCTCTGAAATTCCTTTCCATTTAGAACTTTCTTCTTGCTTTGGGGAATGAAAGCATAGAATGGGACTAGAGGCATCTTTGTAAATCCAGGGACCTGCCCTGCCATCCTTGTCATGGAATGGCAACATTAGGATGTTATAATTAGGCTATTTTCAGAAAGAAGGTTAAAGAATCCCAGAGCTGAAAAAGACCTTGGAAACCCTCTAGTCCAATCTCATCATTTTTCAGATTAAGAAAAAGGTGGAGGTAACTTGCCCAAGCTCCCCCAGTAAATTAGTGAAAGTTAGATTAGAACTTGAGTTCTACCACACTGGTCTTCTTTCCACTTCCCTTCCAGCTTTCTTCCCTGCTACCCTCTAAGGGCACTGACCAGTTTGTCTGCAATACGGTCCATGATATTGGCATTGTATAGGCGGCGACGCTGGTCCTGCCACCAACTCTTGATGTAGATACAGGGCTTGCGGTCCAAGTAGGGCAGGTGGAAGTAGTTCCTGGGGTATGGGACAGAAGTAAGAATATGAGCTAAGGAGGAAGTCAAGAGAAGGTTGGAAAGGAGGGTGGATGGTTCAATCTGCTGTGCCAGTAGGAAGCAGGATGAAGGCAGGAAAGCACTATTGTGGGATAGGTAGGTTCCAGTGTGTGAATGGGATATATACAGAGGGCAGGGGTTGACCGGTGTATCCCCTCCCACCGTTAACATCTAGTCCCCTACTAATCTCTTCTCTTTTCTACTTCCCCATTTTGGGCCTTACCTATCTGTGATTTGGGGCCGCATAGGAGGTGAGGAAGAGACAGACACTAGATCTCCACCCTCATCTCCTTCATCATCACTGGAGTTTTGGATCAGATCCACTTCTTCCTCATCCCCACCCTCCTTTTTTCTTGGACGTTGTGGTCGAGATATCCCATCTACCTGGTTACCATAATTTCCTGGGAACAGAAAAGAACATTGTGACTGCTCCCTTCATGTGAGGGAAGAGGAGGTACTGAAATTGTTCCATGGATGGCTATCATCACTCCAGACCAAGGTGCCCAACCCCTCCCAGCTATCTATCACTCTAGAATTTAGGGAGGAAAGAGAGAGCTGAGGGGAATAGGAGAGAGAGAAGAAAGGAAGCTAGGTGAGTGGTTTCATTAATTTGAAAGTAGTAGAGCAGTATTAAATGAGGATCTGGGTCTGTTAATCCTCTCTCTTTCCCTCTTGCTTTCACTCCTCTTTTTTTCTTCCCTTTTCCCCTTCCCTACTCTCTTCCTCTCAATTAAATACTAACATTTATGTTAACTAACATGTCATTTATTCTTCCCAGAAGCCCATCCTAAAGGCTAAAGTTCAATTCCAGTCTGAGATAGCTCCATTTCTATGCAATTGCCTCCCCAGCCTTGACTGGGATCTCAACCTTTTTCAAAGGAGAAATCCTTTTCCTTCCTGGTGTTCTAGTGGTTATTCAGCTCTCCTGTACCCCTGAAGAACCAAAGACCCTCACCTTTCAGGTATGTATTTATACATGTGTAAATATGCATAAAGGGAACAGAAGAAGACAAAATGACAAGGGGATCGGACTGTGTATGGGGTTTTGAGATAAGAAGTCACCCCATTGGTGCCCCACTGACCTATGGTGACTTCAAATGTGATAGGCTTGTCTCCATTCTTCCGGTCGATCATGGAGGCTTCTAGGAAGGCTCCAAAGAGAAAGAATTCTTCCATTTTTCCAGTGCAGCTCTGGTGAGAAGTTAGGGTGAAGTATTGCTGAGCCACAGACTGGGCAGAGAGGTTCTGGTACCAGGGCATCTCCCTCTAACTTCCTATAGCAGAACCTTCTCACTGGAGATATTTCCCCTTAACCTCTAAAACTTGGCAGACAGGATTCCTACCTTTACTTCCAAGGTTTACACAGTTTGAGGACTGAGTTCTTTCTCCAGATCCACAGAGATAGTTATAGCTCATAAGAGACACCAATGAATGGCAAGGTAGGGTTCAGGGTCTAGCAAAGGATGCCAGTTCTCTCTATCTGGAGGCCCTGGCATGATTCAGGAGACTGGCACCAGACCTCCAGGAAGGGACACCCTTGAGGACCAAAAATAAACTAGTCTTGGACAAAATGGCATATAACACTCATCTAGACATCCCCAAGACCCAGCAGGTGGTTAATACATATCTCTGCTAGGCTAAAATACGTAAAAGAAGTAGAGCTTGGGTTACTGAGTAGGTAAAATCCCATTTGTAGAACATAAAAAGAGTGAGAGATTTGGTTGGGATGGGACTAAGTGGGAAGAGACTTTAGGACAGAGTGGGGTTGCAATCTAGAGGCAACTTGACTCACATCAGAAACAGGTGTGGCTTGTTCCACCTGCACCTCAGTGGAGCTGGTGAGCTCAGGGTTGGAAGTGTCCAATATTTCCACAGCTAGACCCAGCATCAGACGGGCTCGGAAGGAGACTCCTTCACCCAGCCCCTCATTCAGGTCCTGATGCTCATCTAGCAAAGTGTAGTTTCGAGTGGAACCATACATATTCACCCAGGCTGGGCCCAGAGTGGGCAGGAAACCTGAAACAGGGATAGCAAGAATTTGGGGAAAAAACCTCCCACAGATCCTCCTTGGAAAGGAGGCCCAATCTAGGATGGACTTGCTGTTCCCCATCACTTCATCCTTCTATCTCCCCATCCTCCTCTGGTCTCTCTGTAAATGAGGATGGGGGAAGTTATTCTTTGATAAAAAGATGTGAAGACAGAGTGATATAACACAAAGAATGGAAAAAGAAAGGTAAGGATTTGCCCCAATTAGTAAATGACAGGGATGGGATGAGATTTGAATCTAGGTACTCAGTGATTTCATCCATCTCCCTTCTCCCCGCTCCTTATCTGCCATTAAGCTCTCCCACTTTTTGCCACTGACCTTTGTCTCCATCATTGGAAATCTTTCGCAGGTCAATGAAATGGGTGCCAATGGCTACGTCGTTGACCTTGTCTGAATCCCGGATCTGCACCTTCATGCGTTTGCAGAGTGGAGGGAACAGGTCCGTGAAGACGATTTGTTCATTCCACAAGGGCTCGTAGCTGCTCTTCTGCACAGATGTTTTGCCCTGTCCAGATGCCGGGATGATGGTGGGTCAGGGGAATGTAATCCTCCTCCCTCCCACATCTCCCACAATTTTTGTCCTAATTCTTCTCTGGCCACTGTGGTCTCCCCACCCTTTGAAGTTAGAGCATCTGACTCCTGTAGTGTTTTGAAGTCTTTGCCATGTCTGGTAGGGACTGTTTCTTTTTCATGTCATTGTTGTTTCTGTATCCCCAGCACCTAGCACATTGCCTGGAATGGAGCAGGAGCTTAGTAAGTTCTTCTTGAATTGAACTGAATGTCAAGGGTCCAATGTGTTCCTAATCTGCTCTGTAGGGTTTTGTATCCTCAGGACCTTCCTCTTCCAGTCTTCTCTTCCTCTAGATGTTCTCATTTCCTTAATCTCTAAAATTTGTCTTGATTTTATTCTCACTCCTAACTCTAAGAGCAGAAATTTTTTAAATCTTTTTTTTTTGTCATGGCAGTCTGATAAAAACCATGGACCCCTTCTCAGAATAATGTTTTAATTGCATAAAATAAAATGTATAGGACTATAGAAGAAATGAATTATATTGAAACATGGTTATCAAAAACACACATGCATTTCTTTTTCCTTCTTCCTCTCCCTCCTCTCTCTTCCTCTCTCCTTCCCTCCCCTGCCTTTCCTCTCTCTGTCTCTCTCATCTCTCTCTCTGTCTCTGTCTCTCTTCCCTTTCTCTCTATTATTCTCTTTCTCTCATTTCTCTTTTTGTCTCTGTTTCTGTGTCTCTGTCTCTTTCTCTGTCTGTCCCTCTTTCTCTCCTCCAATTCACAGATGCTATGTGAAGAACTCTAGAAAGAGGTTCCAAGCTGAAGAATAAAAGATAGGACCCTGCTTCCTATCTGCCTACTCCCCTATAGGGAGGTACAGAGAGAGGACCTATCACTAGGTCCCTTGCTAGACTTATCATCCGAGCATCCAACTTCCCCACTTCCGACTATTGGGGTCTTCCTTCTGATGTTACCTCTCTGAGATTACCTCTATATACCACTCTATATTGCTTGTGTATTAACAGTTGTTTGCATCTTGTCTCTCCCATTAGACGTGAGTTCCTTGAAGGCAGGGGATACTGTTTTGGCTTTTCTTTGTATTCCCAGCACTTAGCACAACATCTGGCACATAGTAAGTGCTTTAATTAATAAAGTGCTTTAGTTAATAAATGTTTATTAACTGACTGAACACTGAAATTCTGAGCACCCCTCACCCCACGTACCTTTTGGCCAGCAAAGAAGACTTGGACATAGGGGTCGACAAGGTCTTTGTTTTCGCCAATGAATGCCTTTTTCACGTTGGCCATGAGGCTTGTGTTCATGCGGGGCAGCCCCTCTGCCCGGTATATCTTCACATAGAAACGGGCCCACTGGCGCTCGGCGGGCACCCCCTCGGGGAGCAGCAGATTCCTGCCGGCACATCCAGCTGGTGGCAGCCAGGTTCCCCTTTCCCCCTCACATAGGATCTGTGCCTTTATTTTGCCCACCTTGTTCCAGATTCTTTGACCCACCAGATCCAGGTCCCAAATATGTTTCAGGTCCTGTCTTCTCTACTAGTTTCCTTCATTATACTCAGATTTAAGCATTTCTATACCAAATCTCTGCCCTCAATAGCTCGGTCTGCCTTTAGATTTCTGCTCTCTGTCTATGGGAAGATGGAGTAAAAATCATTGGGCCCTTGTGTTTTTCCCTCTTTCTCTCTCTTCTCAAGCCTAGGATGAGGAGGAGAGGGGAGGTACATGCCTTGGGTCATCTCCAGGACATTGGCTGAGGCTCCTGAGAAACCTTGGGGAACCTTGGAACAGACAGTGGCTATCTGGGACTGCTGAAGTAGAGGGGATGTCAGGGGAGCAAGGACACACACTCTGGGGCCATTTTTGCTGGATCACAGGCAATAGGAAAGGAAGGGCTGGGATCAGGGAACCCCTGGGACTGGGATGGGATGGGAGTCCTCACCCCTCAATGTCATCCTCTTCCGTTTCGGTGGCTTTATGAGGAGTCTTGATGTTGTCTCCCTTGCCCACCACAGCGATGTCACATTTGACATAGCCCTTCAGTCCAGCTGAGATGTCATCTGGGTCTGATAGGATAGCCCACTTGTGATGGAACTGGTGTTCTGCAGATGGAGAGAAGGGATCTTGATGTTGCACCCATTCTCAGAATTCCAGCTTACTGTTCTTCTGGGGGAGGGCAAAGTCCATTAAGGGAAAGTTCTCTTAGCTCCTGGAGCAAGCACACATTATCAGGAATGGTCATTGGTTCCTACTCGTAAGCCTTTCTGTTTCTTTACCATAATTCAAGTTGATTTCATTCAGAGCTGAGAATATCAGCTGTCTTATTAGGAGAGAGGAAGTATAATTATAAAGTAAAGGTTTTTTTTTTAAATAGTCAAGTAGAAAAATCTATGTATCTGAATAATTGCCATCCCTTAATGACGGCTCACATTTATATAGCATTTTAAAACTTGCAAAGCGCTTTGCCAATATTATTTCATTTTATTCTCACTACAATCTTGAAAGATAAGTGCTATTTTTAATCTATATTTTCAGTTGAGGAAACTGAGGTAGACAGGTTAAATGACTTGCTCAGGATCACACATTTGGGGTTGGATTTGAACTCAGGTCTTCCTGACTCCACACCCAACATGCTATCCACAGTGCCACACATGTGCTTTCATGTCATTATTGCTCAGAATAACATTGGAATGACTTTTTAAAGAACTGCTTCCAGGGCCAGTTCATGAACTACAGAAGCAAACACGTTTCATTATTTTATTGCTATACCTCATGTCTATGTAGCTATTCCTTGGGTATTAGAAAACTTAAGGGACATAATCAATCTGTGGCAGCATCTCAGAATCGTATAATCTTATATGTTCATATGAAGACTATCTCTACAAAATTTCTGTGAGTTGTAGTTGACCCCTCCAGACCCTTCCTATATCCTTGGAGTGTCTCAGAAGTCCTGAAAACCAGTGCTCCAATACTTTCCCATTCTTCTTTAATGTTGGTGCCTTTCTTCTGAGATTATTTCCATATTTCCTGTCCATTTTTTTTGTACATAATTGTTTGCATATGGCAAATATTATGCATTTGTGAGCTTCTCAAAGGCAGGGACTGATTTTGTCTTTCTTTGTATACCCAGTGTGTAACACAATGCCCTGGTACATAGTAGGCACTTAATAGATGCTTGTTGACTTGACTGGTGCCATCTAATTGACTTCCTTGCCAACATATGTCTATAAGTATATAGCAAGGTACATATATGGAAATAAGCATACTTGCCATTAGGGTAGTCAGTCTGCACCTTGACAGATAATATCCGTCTGGGAGAGGCAGATCCACTATTCATGGTGAATAGAATGCTGGGCTTGGAGTCAGGAAGACTCATCTTCCTGAATTTCAAATCCAGTTTCAGACAAAAAAAAGCTGTATGACTCTGGGCAAGTCACTTAACTCTATTTGCCTCAGTTTCCTTATCTGTAAAATGAGCTGGAGAAGGAAATGGCAAACCTCTCCAATATTTTTGCCAAGAAAGTCCCAAATGGGATCAAGAAGAGTCAATCATGGCTAACTGATTAAATAACATCACCTGTTCAGGTGCAGAAAAAAACATGGCTCAAGATTTAAAAACCCAATAAAATGAGATAGTTTAATTTGATGCTATTGTTTTGGAAATCAATAATTTAAACTCACTATGTTGTTCTCTAAGAGAGATAGATTAGCATGAGATGATTTTCCTTGGAGTTAGGAAGTGTCCATTTAAATTCTGCCTGTGACACATACTCTCTGTGTCTTCATGAGTTTTTAGTATCCCAGGCTCAGGCTTCTTTTTAGTTCGTTAGAATTAATTCCTATTAAATTGTGAACTGATAATTGAAGCATTAATTTCTTGTAAGACTTATTTCTTAGGAGTATTTGCATTTTAAGAAGAGAGTATGAAAAGTGGAGAAGCCAGGTTTTAGGCTGGGGAGTGTCACTCAATCAGCCTAAAGTCAAGAAAACTCATCCTGAGTTCAAAACTGGCCTCAGACATTTACTTGCTGTGTAATCCTATGCAACTCACTTAATACTGTTTGCCTCAGTTTACTCACCTGTGAAATGAGCTGAAGAAGAAAATGGCAAACCACCACTCCATTATCCTTGCCAAAAAAAAATCCCAAATGGGGTCATGAAGAGTGAGACATGACTGAACAACAAGAAACTAGATGCAAAGCTTAGATATATGCTACTGCTAAGCATACATGTTGGCAAAGCCCTCTAAATTTCAGTGCCTTAGGGAAAAACCCTAGCTCTACTCCCCTACTTATGGTTCTGATTAACTGATTGCTTAACCAACCAGTTTTCTCAGACCTAGCTCTTTTGCTCATAGCTCAGTCTTCAATTTAATGAGTTTTACTTTGAGGTGAAAAGGAATGTATCTATTTTTACAATTTTTTTATCTTTCCTTTTATCTCATGGAAGCTCAGATGCAATGACAAATTAGAAGCAATGGGGATGTCTAGGAAAGTGAGCTGCTTTGGTCGTCTATATTTGTAGAGTTGCCTCACTGATCTAAAATAGGCTAAGAAACTGAATCTCAAAGAGGTTAAGAATCACACACACACACATATTAAAGATCACATACTTAATAGAATAATAGATTTAGACTTAGAAAGAATATTAGGGAATCATCTATTTTACAGATCCCCTCATTTTACAGATTGAGAAACTGAGACCCAGAGATGTTACATGACTTCATACAGAAAGTAAATGGTTGACTCTAAATTCAGTGTTGTTTCCACTATACCATGCTGCTTTGTATTGCTCCAGTAGGATATTGGTCCTTTAAAAGCAGGAACTATTCATTTTTATGAAAATCAAAAATTGATTCCAGATTTGAATGATTTAGGCTGAGAGGAACAAGTGGAACTCATTTTCAAGAAAGGCTTGCACAGGGGGCAGCTCGGTGGTGCAGTGGATAGAGCACCAGCCCTGAAGTCAGGAGGACCTGAGTTCAAATCTGGTCTCAGACATGTAACAGCTGTGTGACCCTGGGCAAGTCACTTAACCCCAATTGCCTCAGGAAAAAAAAAAGAAAGGATTGCAGAGAAGACCTGTGTTCAATGGTCCTCAATTATAAAATAAAGAAATTGGATCTGATGGTTTTATGATTCTATGGTAAATTTTGAATGATATCCCAAGATTTGCCTTCATGTGTCCAGACCTGGCTGGAAGAATTAAAGACAGTTTTATGGATTCTGTGTGCATCCCTCAAACTGATCTGTATCCTATCACTGTTACCCAGGGAACCACCACTTTCCTTTCTCTCTTGCCCCAAACCAGGACAGATAGGTTTTATATGGTAATTCATTATCTATGGCCAAGCTGACTGTCAGCCACTATGAGAAATTACTCTGTAGGATTTGGTAAGGGCTAACCCCTGGAGGGAAGGTGGTAGATTTCTTAAATAGGAAAGCCCAAGAGCCAGATGTACGCTGGAGCCAGAGAAACAATTGCTAAATTTTCAGTGTGAGCATTTATTTAACACTTCAGAAATTGGCAAGCATTACCAATCAGGACTTGATTTATTGTTTTTCTGATTCCTTGACTTAAAAATGTAATGGAGTAAATATTGGTAGTCTGGAATGAACCTAAAAGTGTTTTGAAGTACACCTTTTATTTTTTTTTTCAGAGAGCTGGTTATCAACCATTTGTCAACCTTGCAAAAAGCTAAACTTAGAAGTACCAACATAATTTGAATAGAAAGACTCTGTTATAGATGCACCCGAGGTTACCAGTATAAGTTTTATGTTCTCAACTTTCACTAAATTTAAAAAACAAGGTCATAATATCAATCTCCATTGGGAAAATCCAGAATTTTCATTGGTCACACAGATAAAAGCTGTTAATGAATTCTATTTCCCCAATCAGGACAAGGTCACGTTGACTCATAGAGTCTCAGTGTTGGAAGAGATCTCAAAGGACATTTGTCCTCTAGGTTTTGAATGAACTCAATCCACATCTGCAAAAGAGAATCTCTTTTACAATATACCTGACAAGTAGTTCTCTAGCCTTTGCTTGAAGACCTTCATGGGGGTAGAATCTACTATCTTCCAAAGTAGCCCGTTCCACTTTGGGACTG
The DNA here is from genome assembly GCA_023553655.1 of Myrmecobius fasciatus. Taxonomy (NCBI): domain Eukaryota; kingdom Metazoa; phylum Chordata; class Mammalia; order Dasyuromorphia; family Myrmecobiidae; genus Myrmecobius; species Myrmecobius fasciatus. The sequence continues at coordinate 139,174 of JAJPUD010005676.1, read as the reverse complement.
CTCTAATTTTTAGGAAGCTCTTCCTGATACTAAACTTATAATTGTCGCTTTTCAATTGCCTTCCTTCCATTCATGAGATTTTCTCTCTGAGACTAAACAGAATAATAGGTTAAGTCCCTTTTTCATAAGACTGCCCTTCAGAATACTGGAGGCAGTTCTTAGGTCTGCTGTAAATTTTCTCTTTGGTAGGCTAAAGTTCCCTAGTTCCTTCTACTGATCCAATCCTTTAGCACTTTCTTTTTTTTTTTTTTTTAATTATAGCTTTTTATTTTCAAAATACATACAAAGGTAGTTTTCCACATTCATTCTTACAAAACTTTGTCTTCCAAATTTTTCTCCCTCCATTTCCTCTCCTTAGACACCAAGTAATCCAATATATGTTAAACATATTCAATTCTTCTATATATATTTCCACATTTATCATGCTGTACAAGAAAAATCAGATCAAAAAGGAAAAGAAATAAGAAAATAAAAAGCTAGCAAACAACAACAAAAGTGAAAAAAACTATGTTGTGATTCACATTTAGTTCTAATAGTCCTCTTTCTGGATTCAGATGGCTCTTTTCATCACATATTGGAATTGGCCTGAATCACCATATTGTTGAAAAGAGCTACATGCATCAGAATTGATCATTGTATAATCTTGCTGTTGCCATGTATAGTGATCTCCTGGTTCTGCTCTCTTCACTTAACATCAGTTCATGTAAATTTCTCCAAGCCTTTCTGAAATCATTCTGCTGATCATTTCTTATAGAATAATAATATTCCATATACCATAACTTATTCAGCCATCCCCAACTGATGGCATCCACTCAATTTCCAGTTCCTTGTCATTACAAAAAGGGCTGCTACAAACATTTTTATGTATGTGTGTCTTTCCCCCTTTTTTATGATCTTTTTGGGATATACGCCCAGTAGAAACACTGCTGGATCAAAAGGTATGCACAGTTTTATAGCCCTTTGAACATAGTTTCAAATCTTTAGCACTTTCTTAGGGCCCTTCATCATCCTCCTACATTCTGATCTCAGATGAAGAATTGGTTGTTCTAGCAAAGCAAAGTCTTTCTATATAGACTCTAGATCTCATCTTTGCCTTCACCTCCTCACCTCTCATTGTATTTTAAATTTTATGTTATCTGACATCTGATCTCATAATTCAAATGAAATTATTCTTTTCCCACAAGAGTTAAGATAAAAGAAGAAAGGCAGTGACTCACTTTAGCTCTCCCTGATGCCCTTCTAAACATCTTTACACCATGCCATAAAACAGTTCCTAAAGTGGTGGAACCCACAAAAGGATGGGGTAAAATAATCTTCCAGATAAAGAAAACTTAGAAGATTGGCAGGAAAGGTCTGTTATACAGGGCAAGAGTATAGTCCAGTCTGTGTCAGCACAGACTTGCCCCAGAAAACCAAGAACAGGACTTGAGAGCCACCCAATCAGGAGAACTCTCAGCTCACAAGTGGTAAGAGGATAACTGATCAGAAGGAGATTACAGGGGTCTCTTTGCTGGCACTGGGGGGTGAGACGATGTTACTTTACTCATACTCAGATCTGGGGCACAGTTTTAGGTGACAGTACCAGGGTGAGGAAGAGCACCAGCATACCAGACCCTGTAGCCACAGTGAAGCAAGGACCCTCACAGTTCCAGGTCAGAAGGTTGCTTATGGTCACTCACTGACCAGAATACAGGCCAGGAGAGTAATAATTCATTCCTTCTTAGATCATAATATCTTGGAAAAACAAAAAAACATATAGGTCACTAAAAACAGCTGCATGAAACCCCAAGCTTGGGACAGTTCATCCTCCAATGTGAAGCAGAGCCCCATTTTAACAAAGAATTAAAAGTCAAAAAATAGACTGGAAAAATGAGCAAACAACAGATAAAAATTCTAACCATAGAAAGTTGCCATGGTGACAAGGAAGATCAAAATATACACTTACAAAAAGATTACAAAGTCAAAGCCTCCAAGAAAAATATGAATTAGTTTCAGGTTAAGGAAGAACTCAAAAAAATATTTTAAATATCAACTAAGAGAGATAGAAAAATTGGAAAGATAAATGAGTGATGAAAAAATCATGAAAAAAATCAACATATTATATATTATTGCTCTATATTTTGAATTTTATGTTCTGTTGTGAAAATTACAATGTTTCTTTTTCCTTTTTCTATTTTGTATTTAAGTAAATGAATAAATAAATTTTTAAAAAAGGTACAAAACCTCAGTAAATATGTCCTATTTTGCTGCAAAAAAAAGGAAAGAAGGAAGGAAGGAAGAAATCAAGAAAAAAAGAAAAGAAAAAAGTTAACAGCTTAGTAAAGGAGACACAAAAAATACTGAAGAAAATAATACCATAAAAAACAGAATAAGTCAAATGGCAAAAGACATATAAAAAGTCAATGAGGCAATGAATGACATGAAAAGCAGAATTGATCAAATGGAAAAAGAGGCACAAAAATTAACTGAAGAAAAAAAAAACTTCCTTAACAAGTAGAATTTACCAAATGGAAAAGGATGTGCAAAAGCTCACTGAAAAAAAAATTCCATAAAATTAGAATTGAGCAAATATAAGCTAATGACTTTATGAGAAATCAAGAAACAATAAAACAAAACAATAAGATGATGAAAAGGGCAAATACTTGACCTGGGAAATGGATTTAGGAGAAATAATTTTAAAATTATTGTACTACCTGAAAGCAATGATCAAAAAAGAGGCTAGACATTATCTTTCAAAAAAAATAACTATTAAAGAAAACTTTCTTGACATCCCAGGACCAAAGGGTAAAATAGAAATTCAAAGAATCCACTGATTACCTCCTGAAAGAAATCCCAAAATGAAACTCCCAGGAATATTTTAGCCAAATTTCAATGACACTAGGTCAAGGAGAGAATATTGCGAGCAGCCAGAAAGAAACAATTCAAGTATTGTGGAATGACAGTCAAAATAACATAAGATATAGCAACTTCTACATTAAAGGATAAGAGGGCTTGGAATATGATATTCTGGAGGGCAAAGGAGTTATGATTACTAATTTTATAAAATAATTTTTTGGCAGTTTTATTAGTATGACACTGAACAAATAGACCAATTTAGGCAGAATTGTCATTTTTATTATATTAGCTCGGTCTATCCATGAACAATTAATATTTTTCCAGTTGTTTAGATCTAGCTTTATTTGTGTGAGAAGTATTTTATAATTGTGTTCATATAGTTCTTGGATTTGTCTTGGTAGGTAGTTCCCAGGGGTATTTTATTTTGTCTATAGTAATTTTAAATGGAATTTCTCTATCTGTCACTGATGAGTTCTGTCAGAAATATATAGAAATGCTGATGGTTTGTGTGGGTTTATTTTATATCCTGCAAGTTTGATAAAACTATTAATTGTTTCCAGTGGATTTTTAGATGATTTTCTACGATTCTCTAAGTATATCATCTTATCATTTGCAAAGAGTGATAGTTTTATTTCCTCATTGCCTATTCTAATTACTTTTTTTTCTTATTATTAAAGCCAATATTTCTAGTACAATGTTGAATAATAGTGGTGATAATGGGCATTCTTGTTTCACCCCTGTTCTTATTGGGAATGCATCCAGCTTCTTTTCATTATGAATAATGCTTAGTGTTGGTTTTAGAAAGATATTGCTTATTATTTTGAGGAAAGCTTCCTTTATTCCTATGCTCCCTAGTGTTTTAATAGGAATGGGTGCTGTATTTTGTCAAAAGCTTTTTCTGCATCTATTGAAACTATCATAAAATTTCTGTTGGTTTTTTTAATAAAATGGTTGATTGTGGTAATAGTTTTCCTGATATTGAACCAGCCTTGCATTCCTAGTGTAAATCTCACTTGGTCATAGTGTATTATCCTGCTGATAAGTTGCTGTAATCTTTTTGCTAATATTTTATTTAAATTTTTTGCATCAATATTCATTGGGGAGATGAGTCTTTAATTTTCTTTCTTTGTTTTGGACCTTCCTGGTTTAGGTATCAGTGCCATATTTGTGTCACAGGAGGAATTTGGCAGTACTCCTTCTTTATGTATTTTTCCAAATAATTTACATATTGTTGGAATTAATTGTTCTTTAAATGTTTGATAGAATTCACTTGTGAATTCATCTGTCCCTGGAGATTTTTTCTTTGGGAGTTCATTAATGTATTGTTCAATTTCTTTTTCTAAAATGGAATTAAATAATTTATTTCCTCCTCTGTTAATCTAGGCAATTTATATTTTTGTAAATTTTCATCCATTTTGGTTAGATGGTCAGACTTGCTTCCATACAGTTGGGCAAAATAGTTCTTAATTATTGTTTTAATTTCTTTGTCAATGGTGGTAAATTCATCTTTTTCATTTTTAATGCTGCTGATTTTTTTCTTTCCCTTTTCTAATCAAATTGACCAAAGGTTAATCTATTTTGTTGGTTTTTCATAAAACTCTTAGTTTTATTTATTAGTTCAATAGTTTTCTTAGTTTCAATTTTATTAATCTCTCCTGATGCAGAAAAAAATGAGACATTGATGTGCTTTTGGTAGAGTCATGAACTGATTCAACCATTCTGTACAACAATTTGAAACTATGCTGAAAAGGGCTATAAAACCATGCATACCCTTTAACCTAGCAATACTACTACTAGATCAGTATACCAAAAGAAATAAAAAGGAAAAAGATCAATATGTCCAAAAATATTTATAGCAGTTCTTGTCTGGTGGCAAAGAATTGGAAATTGAGGGGATGTTCCTTGATTAGGGAGTAGCTGAACTGTGTGTTATGTGATCATGATGGAATTCTATTGTGTTATAAGAAATGATGGTCAAGGTTCTCTCAAAAAAAAAAAAAGCCTGAAAAGATTTACATGAGCTGATGCCAGGTGAGATGTACTGTGTACAATGTTATAGATAAATTATAGTATGATTTAGTATGAATAAGATGGCTATTTTCAGTAATACAAGTTATCTAAGACATTTTGTACTTTTGATGAAAAATGCTATCCATCTCCAGAGAAAGAACTGATGGTGACCAAATACAGAATCAACCACACTTTTAAAACTTTATTTTTCTTGAGGTTTTTTTTTTGGTCTATGTTTTCTTTCACAATATGATTAACATGGAAATATATACAGATGTATAAGCTATATCAAATTGCTTGTCTTCTCAATTAGAAAGGTGGGGAGAAAAGAAGGGAGAAAATTTAGAATTCAAAATTTTAAAAACAAATGTTAAAATTATTTTCATATGTAATTGGGGAAAAATCAAATATGAATTAATTTAAAAAAAAGAAATTGCTCTTTCTCAAGTTACCAGTGGTATCTTCATTGCTGCATCCAGTGGAGTTTTCCCAATCTTAAGCCTTATTTACCTTTTTGTAACATCAACACCATTGACTACATTGATCACATTCTTCTTCTGGATATCCTATTCTCTCTAGGTTTTTGCAACACTGATGTTTCCTGGTTTTCCACCTCTCAGACTGCCCTTTTGGAGTTGTTTTGGCTTGTTCTAATTGGGGGTATCCCTCAAGGCTCTGTCCTGGGCGCTTTTCTTTTTTTACCCTATACCCATCTCATCCAATGAGTTTATCAGCTCCCATGGGTTCAGTTGTCACCTCTATGGAATTGATTCCCAGTTGTACATATCCAACTCTAAACTTTCTATTGTATTAAGTCATATTTTTCCTACAGCTTGAACTGGATGTCTTATAGGCATTTCATACTCAGCATGTTCAGAACAGATTATTTCCTTTAAACTCTTGCCCTTTTGAATTTTTTATGACTGTTAAAGAAACCATCATCTTCTCAGTCACCTAGGCACCACTCAGTGTCACCTTTGATTTCTCACTTTTACTCGCCCCAAATGTCCAATCCATTGTCCAGTCTTGTCATTTCTACTTTCGCAGCATCGCTTGTCTTTATTCAACTGGACACAACCCTAGCAAGCTCCCATTGCTTCTTGTCTCAACTACTGCAATAGTCTTGTAATTGGTCTTCCCACCTCCACTTTTCCCTCATTCCATTCCATCCCTCATTTAGCTGCCAAAGTATTTGTTTTTGAAAGAATAGGTATGACTGTCACCAGCCTCTTGCTCAATGAGTTCCATTGGCTTTCTATTACCTCCAGGAATCTGGTCCTGTCTTGCCATTACAGTTTCCTCATATGCTCCCCTATGACCTAGTGACACTGGCTTCCTTGTAGTCCCTATAACACAGCACTTGATAGCCCGTTTTTGTACTGTACTGGCTGTGTCCCCATGACTGATAATGATCTGCCTTCTCAGGTCTGCCTCCTATCTTTATTGGCATTTTCAAGATTGCTCAAATCCTTCCTTCTGCAGAAAACCTTTCCTGGTCTTCCCTGCCCCAGTTGCTAAAGCCTTGATCATCTAGATTACTTTTATCTGCTTTGTATGTGGGGCAACTAGGAGACACAATGAATAGAGCAGTGGGCCTGAAATCAGTAAGACTTCTCTTTCCAAGATCAAATCCAGTCTCATATGCTTTATAGCTGTGTGCCCCTGGCAACTCACATAACCTGTTTTCTGTTTCTTTATTCGTAAAATACGTTGGAGAAGGAAATGGTAAAAGACTCCAATATCTTTGCTAAGAAAATCCTAAATAGGGGCACAAAAAATTGGATATTACTGGAACAATTGAAAAAACAACAACTCTGTATATGTTTTCTATTTGACTAGTTATTTACATGTTATTGCTTCCATTAGAAAATATTCTCCTTGAGGGCAGGGACTGGTTTTCTTTTGTTTTTGTTTTGCCTTTCTGTGTATCTCTAGTACTCAGTGCAGTGTTTGGGACAGAGAAAGCACTCAATAAATGTAGGTTGTTTGACTTCTGTTATTCATTTCTGGACATTCTGCAGCTTATCAAAGTCTTTCTTAAAAAGCGACACCCAGATTGGAAGACAATGTTGTTTGCCCAGAGTATAGTGGGATTGTCACTTCCCTAATCCTGGACACTTTGTGTTTCCTAAAACAGACTAAAATGATATTAGATTTTTAAAACTGCCATATCACAATGTTAACTCATGCAGTGGAAAGAATACTGGATTTGGAATCTGAGGACCTAGTTTCAAATCCTGGCTCCCATTTACCACCTGTGTGACTTTTGTAGCATTTGATAGTAACCCATCCATGAAATGAGAATCATTTCGCTTGAGTAAGTGACATATCCATGTCTTTGGGTATCAGTTTCCTAATTTGGATTAGACTAGATGACTTATAGTGTGTTCTTTTCAATCCTAAATGCATTGGTGATACTATAATCCTCTGAATCATATTGAAAGTGTGGTCTACTATGATTCCCAGGATTTTTTAATATGAATATCTGTTACCAGGAATTCATTCTCTATCTTCTGCTTTTGAAGCTGATTATATGTGTATTTATTTGTATTTTATTTGTGGTGCTAAAATTTATTATTTTTTAAAGGGAATATTTATTAAAACCATGCTACAAATTATAAGCCTGGGAAAAATTCATCCACACTTTGGGTTAACTTAATCCAATAACTTGTTAATTTATTGCTTAATTATTTCAATAAATTAATTTACTGCTTAACTGATTTGTTAATTGATTGCTCTGAGATCATATAGACACAGAATAAAAGAAAAATCCAACTAAAGTTAATATTCATTTATCTTAATTACTTTAGATCTTTGCAAGACTTGTTTTTTTTTTTTTTTGTTTTTGTTTTGTTTTTCTTTTTTGCTAAGGCAATTGGGGTTAAGTGACTTGCCCAGGGTCACACAGCTAGGAAGTGTCTGATACCAAATTTGAACTCAGGTCCTCCTGACTTCAGGGCTGGTGATCTATCCACTGCGCCACCTAGCTGCCCCAAGACTTGTTTTTTAATCCAAATTTGAGGCTTCATATTTGTTCCCTATGCTCTGATTAACAGAGAAATAGTAAACTAACCCAAATCAGACTGAAGATTTAGCAACTAATCTTTTCTATATCTGTGAAGCTTTCATAGCCTCTTCTATAGATGTCAGGCAATGACGTATAGTTGTAAAAGCACAATAGTTAAGAATCAGTTTATCTGGGTTTCATGTCTGGCTCTAACCAATGAGCCATTAGACTGGACAAGTAATTCTTTCAGCATTTGCTTATCTTTATAATGGGGATAACAATACTTGGTGACAGCTAAGTGGTGCAATGGACAGAGTGTCAGGAATACCTGAGCTCAATTGTAGCCTTCGATATTTAGTAGCTGTTGTACTCTGGGCAAGTCTCTTAATCCTATTTGCCTTAGTTTTCTCATGTGTAAAAGTGAGCTAAAGATGGAAATGGCAAAGCACTACATTATTTTTTGCCAAGGAAAGCACAAATGGGATCACAAAGAGTCAGACAGGATTGAGCAACTAAATAAGAACAACAATACTTATCCTGCCTACTTGTTTGATTGTGGTGGGGAGAGCCTTCAGGAAAGGAATGGCTTTTATTATTCTCTTTTATAATATCATCTGGATCCTTAAACAGTTACATCAGCATCAAATACAGAGAGGGGAAGATAATTTAGACATTCATGCTCCTGAGTGATACCCGATTAAGCACTGACCCTGGCCAACCATCATGCTATGATGAAACAGATAATCAGCTATTCATGTCTATAACTTGTCAACTTGTGTGGACATAGCAGCATTCACTATAATGGCTCACATTTACCAAGTACTCCTATCAAACCCTATTTTCCAGATGATTATTACTATATGGGACTTAGAAAGGTTAAACTGATTTGTCTAGTATCACATAGCTAGTCAGCAGCAAAGTGAGAACTTGACTAACTGTTCATTCACTGTTCTTCTACCATATCTTGTTAAAGGGTAGGATTTATCAGATACTTGAAAAGGGATAAGACTAGATATGGCCCCTTTTATGGAGGGACAACTCCACGTCCAATGTTCTATCCACTGAACCACCCAGCTACCATCTAGTTGCACAGAATAAGTACCTAGTCCCTTCTGGGGTTCTTTTCACACAACAGATGTTGGCCAATTGCCATTTCTTTCCATCATCCTCCACTATAGGTATTTTTCCTACTCTTTATTTTTTCCTTTCTTTTGCCTAAGCTTTGGGACTACAAGGGGGCACCCAAACACATTTCTTATTCTGTCCATCATGATTTAAGAGTGTGCTGAGCCCTGAGAAAATACAATTCCAAATCGTATTTGCAAAGCTGGAGGCAGGGATGCCAATGGAGACTCCAATATGTTTTGGTAATAGGGTACTATATATTTTTTGAGACTCTAAGTGCTCACTGAATTTATAGAATAATGGATATAGAAAGAACCTTAGATGTCCTTTAGTCCAATCTCATTTTATAGAGTAGAAAAACAAGACTCTCAAAGAAACCAAGTATTTTATTCAAAATCACACAACACCATCACAATGATCCAAACCTAGGTCCTCTGACTGCAAGTCCCATATAATCAATGAGTTAAGGATGCATGACTAATCACTGAGACACATGTGTACAAGTGCATGGCCATTTGCCAAACTTGGCCACTTTGTTAGTGCTTGTTCACTGAGCCATATTGGTAGTTACTTATTAATTTGAGTGTATCATGTATATTCTCATCTTTCTTTCCAACTGATACATTTCCTGGGATGTCTGTGCCTTGCTGATCACCACGTGGTACCTTTCACCAAGGGGTGTCCATTTACTGACCTGTTGTGAGCCACCTTAAGCACTGAGAATGTTATGGAAACAGCTCTTCTGTTCTAACATTGCTATAGTTCCTCATCAGGTGCAGGCAAACCGTTATTAATTAAATTATGGGTATCTGGTTACTTGTTAGCTGGCCAACATTTATTTGCAGTGTGCAGAGAACCACAGTAAGGATTTTAATGGACAATTTTGACACTCTGAGAAAAAAATCATAAAATATACCTACACTCCTAAGGCAAGGAAAAGGAGAAGCTGAAAGATGCCCTCAAATCAATTTTAAAAACATTTGGTTGAGTACTGATGCAGCATAGTTGATGCAGCATAATTGCATCAAGGATGCTATTTTGATTGGTGGCTATATCCAAGTCTTTGTGACCTTATTTAGGGTTTTCTTGGTAAATAGAGTAGTTTGCCATTTCCTTCTCCAGCTCGTTTTACACATGAGGAAACTAAGACAAACAAGATGAAGTGGCTTACCTAAGGTCATAAGTGTCTGAGGCCAGAAGATGAGTCTTCCTGACTCTAGGGCTGGCTCTCCATTCACTGCACCACCTAGCTGCTCCTAAGGATGCTATTGGGAAGGTCATCTCCCCTGGGGCTGAGGGACCAAAGTGGGTATGGAAGAAGAGCTTCTGCCCTGAAAGGACAGGGATCATATTTTTCTTATTTTTGTATCTCCAATGCCTGCTGGTCAGTGTTGCATAGGAATTCCACATAGGAAAGTATCTGGATCACTTCTCCACATTTAATGTCACTCAGCCTTGTGCTCTAGGTAAGTGTACATAGGAGGCAGTGGTATGTACCAGAGAGGATGCTGGGTTTGGAACTGGCCAACTGGGGTTGGAATCTTGATGCTTCTGGGTGACTTCAAGCAAATCAAATAACCTCTCTGAGCCTTTGTTTTCTCCTCTATAATAATGGGAAGGAGTTGGACTAGAAGAGCCCCATCTCTAAGTCTTATGATAGCTCTGGGGGGGGGGGAGCAGTTTTATATTGTTGTTGTCTGTCCTTCCTTTTGGAAGAGAACCATAACATCAGGGAGGGAATGCCATGACGTGCAAGTGAATTAATTTGAAGTGAGGGAGGGCTAGGCAAGGTCACCTGCCTTCCTTTCTCCTCTGGAGCCTCCTGGGTCCAGTTGCAAGATGCAGATAGTGAGAAGAGCATTGGTTCTGGAGTCATGGAACCTGCTCTTGCTATGAGATATTGGACAAGTGACTTGACTGATCTGGACTCAGTTTCCTTTTTTATAAAGTGAGTAAAGGTGCCTCAAAGGTCCTTTTTGACTCTACTGCTGTTTTAGCCCCTGTCTTTGATAATAAACTCAGGAAGGGCAGGGGCTGCATTGTACTTCCTCTTTGAATCACCTTCCCCAACAATCCTGTCCCCCAGCATTCCCATAATAGATTCTCAGTTAAGCATTGGTGAATTGCATTATATTGTGTTGTATCTGATTATCTAAGGTCCCTGTTCAGAGGGCAATTTGGTGACCATTCTACTCACCTGGCTGTGAGTACACAGTTCCCACATCCATCTTGAAGGACCCCACGAGGGTTCCACTGCGTAGAAGATTCTTGGAGTGAATCACCTTCCGGGCAGAAGCAGCAGCCACCAGTCAGAGCAGATATAGAACTATCCATCCACAGGGGATGGCATTGGGTTAACTGGGATGGGGGTAGTGAGTGTATCAGTTTTTTTTCTGGGCATTTGGGAAATTGAGTGGCCACCTTGGCTCTCCAGGATGAGTGATCGGAAGCTGTCTAAATGATTGATTGGGAGCTGTGTAAATGAATTTGGGGAGGGTGGAAGGGGTCCTGATGTAGAAGGGACATTGGCAGAGCAGGGGCCACCTGAGAGCATTCTCTGCTCTCAGCCTTTCTTGCCCTGAACCCCCTCCTCTTTCAGATGCACTCATTCAGGGCTGTTGCCCACACTCACCGAGATCTTGATGATCTTGTCAAACATGACATCAGGAGAGACGTGGAAGTCGAAGACAAAGTACTGGGGGGGAAGGACCCAGGCCTCCATGTCACCCAGCTGGCAGTGCCCAAACCCTCCTGGCAGTGCCCGTCTGCACTCCCCAACATGGCTCTGGGTGATGGCAGGAGATCCTACCATTTTCCCTTAGTCATGGAGTTAAGATAAAGGAGAGGACAGAGTTTGGACCTAAGACCAATGGGGATCCTGGAAGAGGCTGGAAGATGGGACAACTGACTTTTAAGGTAAGCTGTCACAGAGTGATTAGACTGGCAGTGACTGCTGTGATTTGTGGAAGACCAAGGACAATGGATCATGAATATATATCAATATCAATATCTATATATCACTCTGTAAAGGACCCTGCCAGCCAGTATCCTAAGATCACTTGATGGAAGAAGATGTCCCATTTCATGAGATTCTTTGTAAACAGAATTGACAAGGGACCACCTTCTGGGAGCAGGGAGTCAATTTCTGTATGGCAGGAAAGGACCCTCTTCTAGTGTCCCTCCAATATCTTAGGACCACAGAGTCACTGACCTCATTGTAATAGGGGCAGTTGGTTGATTCCTTCATGGAGGTGTACTTCTTGTCATCTCCCACCTCCACACATACTACAGGGTCCATGTTCAGTCCCACCAGCTGCCGAGCTTCAATCACTGTGATACTGACCTGGGAGAAAACCAGAAAGGCACAAAAAGGGGCAGATTGTGAGGGTAAGGGTATAGTGTATATACAATGATCTCTTGACACTAAGAAGGGTCAAAAATTAAATTCAATTGAATTTAATTAATATTTACTAAGTACCTTGTTTTTAGTCATGTCTGAGTCTTTTTCCCCCATTGTGGGGTTCTCTTAGCAAAAATATTGAAGTGGTTTGCCATTTCCTTCTCTAGTTCATTTTTACAGATGAGCAAACTGAGGAAAATATGGTTAAATGACTTGTCCAGAGTCACAAAGCTAGTAAATGTTTGAGGCCTGAGTTGAACTCAGGAAAATTAATCTTTCTGACTTCAGGCTTGCTGCACTATCCACTGGGTCACTTAGACACCCTACTAAAAACCTATTTGCTATTAATGCAGGACAAGTTGTGTGACCCACAGAACTGAACCTCTGAGCTCCAGCCTAGAGAAACTAGCTATTTCTTACAAAGCCATATAAAACAATGAATATTTCATTCCCTCAGTGTAAGCTGCATCTATATATGCAGTGCCAATCACATTTTTTAAGTTCAGATATGAGATTTCAACAATTGGTGAGGAAAGTCACAGTGAGTTACCTTTCCAGAGATAGAGAAAGATAGACAATATGTGTGTGTATGAGAGAAAGAGAAAGACAGAGACACAGAGAGACAGACAGAGATAAACAGACAGACAATGTGTGTGTATATGAGAGACAGAGACAGAGACAGACAGAGAGACAGATAGAGAGAGACAGAGACAGAGAGAAAGACAGAGACACAGAGAGACAGAGAGAGATAGACAGACAATGTGTGTGTATATGAGAGAGAGACAGAGAGAGAGACAGATAAAGATAGACAGAGAAAGAAAGGGGAAAAGACAGAGAGGCAGAGACAGAGAGAAAGAGAGAGAGAGAGAGAGAGAGAGAGAGAGAGAGAGAGAGAGAGAGAGAGAGAGTGACAGAGAGACAGCGGAGGGGGCGAGGAGACGGAGACAGAGAAGAGAGAAAGAAGAGGGAGGAAATTTTGTTTTGATTGGACTTGATATTTTCAACTTTGGAAGAACTAAAAGAATAGAATATGCATTGTTTTTCAAAATAAATTCACTTTTTGTGATAGTCTTGTATAGTTCTCAAAGTATCCTGAAAGAGGTCATGAGCAAATCTTATCTGCTTTCTCCAATGAAGGGCCAAGCTGTACTGCAGGAGCCATATCTGAACAGATAATAAAAGTCATTATAAAGTTGGTACCAGACAATGACTCTAGACTTTCTCCATGATAGATATACTTAGGCAAACTGCTTTGCTTTTGAAGTGGGCTGACTAGTTGGCTTTTTCCCCAGATAGGGATTGGGGGGTGGGAATGAGACATTAACAACCAGGATGACAGTGAATGCATGGGGCATAATCATAAGCAACCAAAGAGGTTTTACAAGCTTGAGCACAGGCTGACTTCTGATTGGCACAATACTAAGCATGTGAGGTTTTCTCACTCTGGATTGTTTGGGTCCATTTGGAAAGCATGCTTGGATAGTTCATTGACTCTCAAGTGTAAAAAAATAGAAATGGATGGAGTAGGGTCGGCAAACTGGCTCAAGCATCAGGAAGATCTGAATTCAAGTCCATTCTTTGACAAATGCTGGCTTTGTGTGATCCTAGAAAGATTGCTTCTTATCTCAGTGTCTTAGATAATTCCTCAAATTGCAGAATAATCACTGATTTTTACATGTAGAGGGGGTTTACTCACTTGGCATTCTTAATGCCAATATAAGCACCAGTTTGACTTAAAGAAGTAAATAAATCTAACTCCTCCCTCCTCAACTTCCCTTAAAGCATGGGTAGCAGAAGTGTTCCTCATGGTCAGTTTGCTACCTTGGCAGGGCTGGCCCACTTCTGGCTGGACCTCATGTGTACTTGGCAAGTTCCAGGACCAGGATAAATGGAGCTAGCATGGCTATGCCACTGAAGTGCCATTGGGATGCTTTTGCTTTGAAATCAATAAATATTAGTTAGATAAGTTCCTTGAGTATGAACTTCCTTGTCTCTAGAAAATGACCTGAGCCTTAGTTCCCTTTTCTCTACCATGGGGATGATAAAGTAGCTACTGCTACCAATTCCAAGGAAGTCAGTATCTCCTTTGACTCTCACAAAGCATGAGGCAGGTGTTGGTAAGTATTATTCTCTCCATATTAACAGATGAAGAAATTAGAGCATAAACTACAGAATCATAGGTTTTTAGAGCTAAGAGGGACCTTATCTCTTCATTTTGCAGACATGGAAATGGAGGTTCAGAGTAATGGAATGACCATCCCAATCTCACAGAGCTGGTTGGCAGTAGATCCAGCTCCAGAACCAAGAGCTCCTTGTGAAATTTCACCATGCTTCCTTAGGGGAAATTTTACCTCAATCTTTTCCACAGCCAGGTCACTTCTTTTTCATGTTTTGGCATTTTGTTGGGTGGTAGTTTGGAATTTTCAGTACTTTGTTTTTCCTGGGGGAAATAATTCTGAATTCTCTAATGTGGAAGACACTTTTAATGGAGGAACATTAGAACCATGATCATATAATATCAGCTTTCTCTTCCTCTGGGAATATAATCAGATAATTTATTTTAGTGAATGATTATTCCAAGAATTGAGTTCATATAAAAGATTTGATTTATGGACATACAACAGCAGTTTAAAAGATTTCTGTTTCTTTCACTTAATTTCCACAAAACTGATGGCTATAAAGGACCTTCAGATTTCTAAAATGTTATGCAGTGCCATATGTTATGCAGTAGCTGGGAAAAGTAATTGTTTGGGTGAAGCTTGTAGAAGAGAGTCTGGTGTGTGCAGCTGAGTTGGGAAATTGACTTTTTTCAGCACATGATTCTTTCAGGGGAGGGTGACAAGGATAATGATAGTCCTTGGTGACTTGCTACACACTCAGATTAAATGGAAGAGCTGGGGATATATAACATAGAGAAGGGAAGACAGAATATTTGATTTCTGTCTTCAACTATTTGGAGAGCTCTCTTTGTGGACAAGGCATAAACTTTATATTGCTTGACCACTGAGTGGAGGAACTGGGAACAAGGGGTAGATGTTGCATAATGACAGATTTCAGTCCAATTTTAAAAACTTCCTAAAAATTAAAACTGTCTAATCCAGAATGACTGAATGTGGATCACGACATAGTATTTTCACCTTTGTGGTGGTGGTTTGCTTTGTGGTGCTTTTTTTTTCTCTCTCATTTTTTTGATCTGATTTTTCTTGTACATCTTGATAAATGTGGAAATATGTTTAGAAGAATTATATGTTTAACTATATTGTATTACTTGCTGTCCAGGGGAATGGGAGGGAGAAAAAGTTGGAACACAAGGTTTTGCAAGGGTAAATGTTGAAAACTATCTTTGCATGTATTTTGAAAATAAAAAGCTACTATTCGAAAAAACAATTAAAGCTGTCTATAAGTAGAATTACCTGTCTTGAGTAGCTGCTGAATGGGTTTCTAGGGATTTTTAAGTGGGGGGCTGGTTGATCACTTGTAAGGATAAGATAGAGAGGATCCTTGTTCAGATATGGGGTAGATGAGTTGCCTGTGAAGCTCTTTCCAATCCAAAGTTTTTATTATTCAATTCAATGTCACAAACATTTATAAAGTGACTATTTTGTATACGGCATTGTTAGGGCCTAGGGAAAAGACAAATATGAAATGGGCCTGCCTTCAAGGAGCATCCATTCTATGAAATCCTATGATTTTAAAGCAAACTTCTTGCTTTTTTTTTTTTTTTTTTGGTATTGTATCAAGTCTAGGAGATGCTCTAGTTTTCCTCTTAGAAACGATGATAACTCATCCTTACAGAGTACTTTAAGACTTTCAAAGCACTTTTGTGACAATAATCCTAGGAACTAGGTTGTATAAATATCGTTATCCCCATTTAAAGAAGAGGGGATTAAGGCTGTGAGATTGAGATGGAATTCAAATCCAAATCTTCTGACTCCAAGTCCAAAATCTAACCCATTACTCTATGCTGCTTCTTTTAAATTACACTATGCTAAAATTAGCAGGAACTTGGGAGATTGTTTAGTTTCAACCTTTTACAGACGAGGAAATTGAAACCTGGAGCACTGACTTGTCCAAGTTCACTACAACTATTTGGTGATAGACGTCTATCTTCCCTGTCAGCAAAGAGTGCCATATGCTTGGAGTGCTGAGCCTGGCATCAAGAAGGCAAATCTGAGTTCAAATCAAGCCTGGCAAATCACTTCACCCTGTTTACTTCAGTTTCCTCATCTGTAAAATGACAAACCAGTCCAGTATCTCTGCCAAAAAACAAACAAACAAACCCAAATAGGGTCATGAAGAGAGTTAGCCATGACTGAAATGACTCAATAACACCAAATCTACCTTATCCACTAATTGGACATTCCCAGTTCTCTTCTAAGTCAACATATGGCAGGGCCAATTTTTCCTACATGAATCTAAGTAGTTAAAGCAAATTAAAAAATAGCAAATGATCGTGACAATTTATATTGACAAGTACCTCCATTTTTATATATCCCCAATCCTCTTCTGACTGCCAGATCATAAGGACATAACTACTATGATCCTGAGATCCACACCTGCACAGAGCCTGTAAATCCATCTAGCTAGATAAACTTGAGAGAATCCAGGTCTGAAAAGCATTTGAGTTCAAGCCCCAGCCTACCTGGTAATCCATAGGTCGTCCAGCACTTGGCTCCATCTTAATGTCAGGCTTGGACCTGAGGGGATAAATGCACACTTCTCAGGGGTCTGGATTGGTGTGAAGTCAGAAGGGAGTCCTGGAGACTCCTAGGGTCTGGGATATAAGTTCTGCAGTCAACTTTGTTTGGCTCTCTCATAGACAACAGGTTGTGGAGGGTGATGGAGTTGAAGATAAATACAAGATGATAATCAAATTAGAGCTAAATGGGATCCTAGAAACCATTTAGTTCAAACCCCAGATTTTATAGATGTAGGAAACTGAGGCCAGGAGATGATGAATAATTTTATCAAGTTTGTAAATATCAAATGATAGAGCTGGGATTTAAACAGAGATCCTTTGCCTCCATTCCAGTATTCTTTCCATTGGACCATGGTGAGTGGTGAGATAAATGAGGAACAGCAGGACCTAGACACTAGACTCCTCACTATCCCAGATCTTGGTAAAGCCTATAAAAGATCTACTGCCTGCTGGTGATTGAGATTCCTGGGGCTGATGGATGATTCTCCTCTCACCTTTTATTGGAGACATTGGTAGTAAGTGCAGTGACAGAGGCCAGGGAGATAGAGTCGGGGTCCAGACCATCCCCAAGATGAATGGCGAGGCGGTCAAGGTCCTCCATCTCAAGTACAGCTGGCTCATCTGGTAGAAGAACAGGGATAATTAAAAGGTAGGAAAGATAGGGTTCTTGCAGCAGTCATTGCTTACCAAGTGAAATAAAGAAAAGGCAGATCCCAAAGAGTCAATTGGAGAGGAGATATTTCATTACAAACAGCTTCAATTTCCCCCAAATCTATCAATCAATTACATATTTATTAAGAAGGCAGGTAGGTGGTGCAATGGATTAAGTGCCAGACTTGAAATCAGAATGACTCTTTCTAAGTTCAAATCTGACCTCAGACATTAATTAGCTTTTTTTGGCCCTGGTAAGTCACTTAACCCTGTTTGCCTTAATGTCCTCATCTATAACAATCTGGAGGAGGAAATGGAAATAGTCCAGTATCTCTGCCAAGAAAACCCCAAACAGGGTCACAGAGAGTTGAACATGACTCCCTGTCATCTCTAGGATAAAATACAAATTCTCTTGCTTGGCATTCAAAGTCCTTCTGACTTCAGTACCCCCTTTCCAATTTGATTACCTTTTGTTCTTCCTCATGCTCTCTTGCCATCTTTTTTTTTCTTTTTTTTTATAAAGCTTTTTATTTACAAAACACGAGTGACCTTTCAACATTGACCCTTGCAAAAAAAAAAACTTTTTCCCCCCAATTTTCCCTTCCTTCTCCCCACCCCCACCCCTAGATGACAGGTAATCCAATACATGCTAGATAGGATAAATTATATGACAAATACAGTACATGTATACATATCTATACAGTTATCTTACTGCACAAGAAACATCAGATCTAGAAAGAGAAGAAGAAAAAAAACAACCTAAGAAGGAAAACAAAATGCATAGAAATATTCACAGAAAGCGTTAAAATGCTGTGTTGTGGTTCATTCTCAGTTCCCACAGGCCTCTCTCTGGATGTATATGACTATCTTCATTGCAGTACAACTGGTTTGAATCACATCATTGTTGAAGAGAACCATGTCCATCAAAATTGATCATCATATAGTCTTGTTGCTGTGTATAATGTTCTCCTGGTTCTGCTGATTTCACTCAGCATCAGTTCATGCAATTCTCTCCAATCTTCTCTGAAATCCTCCTGTTGGTCATTTCTTACAGAACAATAATATTCCATAACATTCATATACCATAATTTATTCAGCCATTCTCCAATTGATGGGCATCTTTTCAATTTCCAGTTTCTTGCCACTACAAAAAGGGCTGCCACAAACATTTTTGCACATGTGGGTCCCTTTCCCTCCTTTAAAATCTCTTTGGGATATAGGCCCAGTAGAAACACTGCTGGGTCAAAGGGTATGCACTGTTTGATAACTTTTTGAGCATAGCTCCAAATTGCTCTCCAGAATGGTTGGATCTGTTCACAGTTCCACCAACAATGTATCAGTGTCCCAGTTTTCCCACATCCCCTCCAACAGTTATCATTATCATTTCCTGTCATTTTAGCCAATCTGACAGGTGTGTAGTGGTATCTCAGAGTTGTCTTAATTTGCATTTCTCTGATCAATAGTGACTTGGAGCACCTTTTCATGTGACCGGAAATAGTTTCAATTTCTTCGTCTGAAAATTGTCTGTTCATATCTTTTGACCATTTGTCAATTGGAGAATGGCTTGAATTCTTATATATTTGAGTCAATTCTCTATATATTTTAGAAATGAGGCCTTTATCAGAACCTTTGGATGTAAAAATATTTTCCCAGTTTACTGCTACCCTTCTAATCTTGTCTGCATTCATTTTGTTTGTACAAAAACTTTTTAACTTGATATAGTCAAACATCTATTTTGTGATTAATGATGACCTCTAGTTCTTCTTTGGTCACAAATTCCTTCCCCCTCCACAGGTCTGAGAGATAAACCATCCTACATTGTTCTAATTTGTTTATAATATCATTCTTTATGCCTAGATCATGAATCCATTTTGACCTTATCTTGGTATATGGTGTTAGGTGTGGGTCAATGCCTAATTTCTTCCATACTAGTTTCCAATTATCCCAGCAGTTTTTGTCAAATAGTGAGTTTTTATCCCCAAAACTGGGGTCTTTGGGTTTATCAAACACTAGATTACAATTGTCATTGAGTATTTTGTTCTGTGAACCTAACCTATTCCACTGATCCACTACTCTATTTCTTATCCAGTACCAAATGGTTTTGGTGACCACTGCTTTATAATATAGTTTTAGATCTGGTGCAGCTAGGCCACCCTCATTTGCATTTTTTTTCATTAATTCCCTTGAAATTCTTGACCTTTTGTTTTTCCAGATGAGTTTTGTTGTTATTTTTTCTAGTTCAGTTAAATAATCTCTTGGGAGTTTGATTGGTATAGCACTAAATAGATAGATTAGTTTAGGTAATATTGCCATCTTTATTATATTTGCTCGACCTATCCAAGAGCACTTGATGTTTTTCCAATTGTTTAGATCTCTCTTGCCATCTTGCAAGTCTTCATTAGTAGTAGTATTGCGAGATCAAAGGGTATGTGCAATTTGGTTGCCCTTTGGGCATAGTTCTAAATTGCTTTTCAGAATGACTGGATCAGTTCACAAGTCTACTAAGAGTATGTTAGTTATCATTCCAATTTTTCTACATCCTCTCCAGGAGTTATCATTTTCCTTTTTTTTGTCATATTAGTCAGTCTGATAGATATGACTACCTCCATGCCTCAAATGATCTGCTTCATCACCCCCTTTTCTTGGAATTCCAAGCTTTGTTCAAGATTCAAATAATTATCAGCTTTTTGAGCAATTTGGAACTATGCCCAAAGGGCAATTAAAATGTGCATGCCCTTTGATCTAGCAATAGCTTAGGTCTGTATCCCAAGAGATCATAAAAAGGGGGAAAGAACCTACATGTATAAAAACATTTATAGCAGCTCTTTTTGTGCTGGCAATTGGGAAACAGCCAAACAAGTTGTGGTATATGAATGTAATGGAATGCTATAATTCTATGAAAAATGGTGAGTAGGCAGATTTCCCAAAACCCTGAAAAAATTTACATGAAGTGAAATGAGCAGAACTAGAACATCATACATAGTAACAGCAATGTTGTATGATGATCAACTATGACTTAGCTCTTCTCAGCAATAAAATGATCTAAGTCAATTTCAAAGGACTCATGATGGAAAATTCTATCCATATCCTCAGAAAGAGTTGATTGAATCTGAATGCAGATTGAAGCATACTATTTTCATTTTTTGGTGTTTTTTTTCCCTTTTGATCTGTTTCTTCTTTCCAACATGAAATATATTTTAACATTATTTCACATCTATTATCTCTACCAAATTCTCACATGATTTCACATATATAACCTACCATTTTAGGGAAGATGAAGTGGGGGAGAAAGAGAGAAAAATTTGGAACTGAAAAATTTTTTAAATGAAAGTTAAAAATTGTTTTTACATATAATTGGAAAAAATAACATTAAAAAAAAAGAAGTGTCACCTCTTTCAAAAGCTCTTTCCCAATTCCTTTGGTGTTAGTGCCTCTCTTTCTGAAGGTACAGTGGGAAGAGAATTGGATTTGGAATTAAAGGACCTGGTTTTGAATTCCAGCTCTGCCACTTGTTACTTGGGTGATCTTGGGCAAGGCTATGACTTCTTTGGGTCTCAGGTTCTACATTTGTAAAATTAGGGAGTTAGACTAGGTGTTCTTACAGCTCTGAATCTGTGATCCTATGATCATTTTGCATTCATTTTTATGTATTTTGTATTTGCTTATGAACTTGAGGGCAGAGAATTATGCATGTTTAACATGTATAACAGAACACTGGAGGGCATGGCTGCTGGTGGATATGAGACTGGTCAATGAGATGATTTGCCCTAAAATCTGTGGGAGCAGATATTCTCTCCAGTGCTCTCTTAGATTTCTGGAGTCAAACACATCGATTGTGAACACATTGAATTGAATTTTATTAATTCAACCAATGTATTGAACTGAATTAGATCAATTCAATTAATTTTTGAAGCATTTGGCCATGCCAATAAGGGATGAATTAGTTGACCTGCCTGCACCCCTCCAGCAATATGCACATATTTGAGTCAGATCTTATGGCCATGTATTTTCAAATTACAGTATTCTCAAACACTTTTGAGGAGTTTGTGGGGGTCTTAAAACCAGCAACTACTAACCATTGCTACTATTATGTGCTAGAAAAATACCAAAGAAAAATCTACCCACTGGGAACTGATTGACTGATAGGATGGTAGGAAACAAGTGGGAGTAATATATCTATTTCCTCCCTCTTCCCCTCATGTTATAATGCAATTCTACTCAGATAGGGAGCTATTCAAGAGCAAACTTGCCTGCCCCCAAAAGGAAGGGGTCTAAGTGGTCCCCTACTTGGTCTCCATCCTAGACTGACCCTGCCTCATCTTCTTTCAAATGATCCATCTCTTTTTAACTTTTCAGAGTTGTTAGGGCCCAAGCTATTATGAAGTTAGTAACAACTCCAAACTTTATTAGTATGGTACTGATTCAGAAAGAAGGCAGGAATTCAGTGTGGTGCAGGTAAAAGAGTCAGAGGACCTGAGCTGAAATTCTTGCTTTGTCATTTACTGCCTATGTGACTTTGGACATCACTTCTTCCTGAACCCCTGAACCCAAAGCTGAACTTCTTTAAAGTAGTAAGGTTGTAATCATTTGTCTCTAAGGTCCCTTTTAGCTCTAAATGTACAATATGATTATATGACTATCATAAATGATATTTCACTACTGTGGTAGTTAAACAAGGGGCAGGTGCTCTCTCTAGTCTGCACTAGTGATCCAGAGGAACAAACCTTTGTGGTCTAACTAGGGAAATTCTGTGAGGTGATTATTCTAGATTGTATCTGTTCTTACTGATCCTAATAGCACTCAAGATGGGATCTTTAGCAAAAAATGGGATTTGGAGAAGGTTAGTTTCTTTTTTTACTCTCAAATCTACCTCCAGCACTCAGCTGAATCTCACAACAGAGTTCCCTGTCAAACATCTGCATGATTAGGATAAGTTTAATAAATACTTGTTGATTGATAATTGATTTAGTATAGTAGAAGCAGAGAATGTAGTCCCTATGTAGATTATTCAATTTGGGGGAACCTCATTCCAAGTCAGCTAGAGCTACTTATTCAGCAAACTAGAGATGACAGAATCACAGAATTCAAGTCAGTGGCCATCTAATTCAACATACATACATCAAAGGAATCCCCATTCTAAAACACTTGACGAGTGGTGATCCAGCCTCTATTTGAAGACTCCAAAGAGGAGGAACTCATCTCTACTCTAAGCAGACTTTTACACTATGGGGGAGCTCTAATTCTTAGGAAGACTTCTAAACAATTTGCTGCTGTTGCAATATCCATCCATGGCTTCTAGGTCTGCCTTCTGGAGACAAACCAAACAAGTTTGACTCCTTGTCCCTATGAGAGCCTTTCAAACAAATGAAGACAGTTCTCATGTCTGCCCATTTCTAGATACCCTCCAACTTATTGATGTCATTCCTAAACTATGAAACCAGAAATGAACACAACATTTTAGATGAGATATGATGAGAGCAGAATACAATAGAATTATCATCTCTGTATTCCTCTAAATTTTGTACTTCTTAATAAAGACCCAGATAATATTAGCTTTATTATTATTGTTATTATTATTATTATTATTATTATTTTTGGTTTCCACATCAACTGCTGACTCATATTGACCTTGCGATCCATTAAGAATCCTAGTTCTTTTAAAAAAAACCTATTGTCTATCTATGTCTTCTCCACCTTATGCTTGGGTGACTCTGAAACAGAGGGGGCAAACACATAGACTGCAGACTACATGTGGCTTATAACCCCATGATGTTGGGCTATACCAGGGCTCAATTAAAATAATACTCCACTTTGATCCAAAAGCACAAAGTCAAGTACAGATCTCTGAGGCACTCCCTTGTAGACTTCTTGCCATACTGACATGGAACTGTTAACAACTGCTCTTTGAGTCTCTTCATCCAACTAGTTCTGATTTCTATTTGATCATATTATTTTCTAATCCATATCTCTCCATTTTTTCCCCGGAGGCAATTGGGGTTAAGTGACATGCCCAGGGTCACACAGCTAAGAAGTGTTAAGTGTCTGAGGCCAGATTTGAACTCAGGTCCTCCTGACTTCAGGACTGCATCTTTTTCTTTTTTAAACAAGATAACTTTACCAAAAGCTTTGAGAAAACACAGGCAATCTCTTTCTTCAGTATTTCCTTCATTTACTGGGTTAATAATTCTGTCAAAAATGATAATAAGCTTAGTCTGGCATGATCCTGTTTTTATTGGGAAGTCCTTATGGGAGTCTTAGCAGACAAAGGAGTTTGTTTAGTTTTCCTTTTCCCCTTCTGGGACCCTGGTGGTATTCATTAAAAGGAAAACAAAGATACTGTTATGGCTTTAGAGCTTGGAACATCATCACCCTATTAGACTGATTTCCCTTATTCCTAGGGTCATTCATTGATTTAGAATTAGAAGAGAACTATTCAACCTGATTATTTTTACAGGGGAGAAAATAGATCCAGAGAAATTAATGGAACTCCCATTTTGTTAACTAACTGACCTTCATGTTAGACTTCTATCTTCTTCCTGGAAATTACTTTGCATGGGTCTTATATTTAATTTTATTTTCACATGTTATTTATATCCTAATGTAAAGTCCTTGAGAGTGGGGATTGATTTATTTTTATCTTCATATTGAATGAGATGGGAAAGTGAGGACTTCTCAGAATAATGATTGTGAGAGATTGGTAGTGTTTTTCATTGGGGATCCTATTGCAGGAAAAGAGATAAATTGTGGCTTTTTAGAATATCAAAGGCAGATCAGAACCTATCTGCTATTTACTGATTTGCAAAAGGATCTGGTTGATATCAGCAGGCTTTGAGTGGGAGGGAAGTGCTTTGTTCTGGAGATTGGCAGGTCCTAGGAGTGGGCCTCCTTTTCTCTCTCTATAAGTGTGAGCTCAGGTGAGAAGGGGGTGTGCACTCCTTCCTCTCCTTGGCAGCCCAGAGAAGAATGACTGTCCCAAGGAATTTCGCGAAATTCAAATAAATTTCTAATCTTCACTTTGAGAAATCTCTGAGTAATGATTTTGAATCGGGAATCATATTTTTATCCCACACAATATCCTCAGCTAAAAAGTGCTTGGCACAAAGCAGGGACTTTATAAATGTTTGTTCAGTTGAATTAAATAACATGGGATTGTATGATCATAGATTTTAAAACTGGAAGAGATCTAATAGATCACTGAGTCCAACCTTCTCATTTTACAGATGAGAAAACTGAGGCACAGAAAAGTTAGCCATCTTGCCCAAGATCACACAACTAGTAAGCATCTGAGCCCTGATTTGGGCCCAGGTATTTTTTACTTCAGGTCTATTGTGCTATCCACTACATTATTCAAGGTCACACAGATACTAAGAGGTAAAGACATGATTAGAATCCAGGTCCCTTGCATGTAAATCTGTTGATCTTTTCCCTGTCTCTCTTAATAGCCTATCTAATGAATCATTGGTCAGAGATATTTACAAAGAGTACTTCTGTGACTTATATGGTCTAGTGTGGATCTATGGTAACCAATAGAACATAGCATTCCAGACCTAGGATAATCTGTACAGATGCAGTGTGAAATGTAGTACTTAGGTGGCCCACTGGCCTTTCTGTCTTTCAGAGGCTCATGAATTAATCTCATGTTTCAATATTTACTAGAACAGAGTGATGGTTTAACCTGATGTTATCATCTAATTCTAGAATCCTATCCAACTTGGCAAACTGATCTAAGCTGCCCTCTGGGGCCTACAAAAGGATTAGCTGTTTGCCAAGTGGGAGATATCCTAGTTTGAGAGTACATAGAGTAACTGGGATGCATGATAATGATGGAATGACAGGAATGGATCCATGCAAAATGGTGGCTATATTACCCTGGAAGGTCCTGTGATAGACCAGCCACAATCTGTTTTGAACAGAGCTTTTTTCTTCATCCCTAAGTTCTCTCTCTGGATGTTGCTTTTTCATCTGTCTTACTAATAAGTGCCAAGGCTTCCCAAGGGTTTCCTGAGAAAGACAGTCCTTTCTTGAAGAAATGACTTAACTCAGCCCCTATCTTAATGGACTCAGACCCGTTGAAACAGTTTACCACAAAGACTGATACATGTAGACTCTGCCCTCTCACTATAAAGACTTCTCTTCCATGCTCTTTGTGTGTACTTTTTGTTCTAGGTGACTCAAGCAGAAAATAATTTTGCCATCTGAGTGTGGGGGATGCTTACAACCAAAGGCACATATGAAACAAAATGGTACCAATCAACTGGAATTCAGTATCGTTGTCCACACTGATCATAATAGAGCACCTCCAGACTACCTGGCAAATCAATCAGCTGCAGATCCAAGGGTTCGTTTTTCTTTCTTTCTTCTTCTTCTTTTTTTTTTAATACTTCAGCTTTACCAGAACCTATAATCTATTCACTGACCTGATCAATAAACTTCAATGTCTCCCTATTGTCTTTAAATCAAATTTAAACTCTTTTGTTTGACACTAGAAACTTTTCACTGATCTCAGTTACCTTTCCAGCCTTATTACTTATTATTCACCTAATGCAGTTTATGCATCAGCCAAAGTAGTCTTCATTTTGCTTCTCATACATGACTTTCCACCTCCCACTTCATGCCTTTTCATTGACTTTTCCCATACCAGGGACACACTCCTTCCTTACTTAGTCTCATTCCATCTCCATCTTCAAAACTCAGCTCAAGTTCCACCTTCCATAGGAAATCTTCCTAACTCCCAGATGCCAGTACCAATCCAAGTGGATTGCCTTGTAAATATTTTATATAGACATATATATACACACACACACACGCACACACACACACACACACATATACATATATATATACATGTTGTCTCCCAACAGAATATAAGGTTTTTGAAAGCAGTAACTATATTACTTTTTTCTTTATATTACTTTGTATTCCTAGTACCTGGGACATAGGAAACAGTAAATAAATAGTTATTGATTGGATTTCCCAACACTGCAATTTGTAGGCAGATGGGTTATTTTGAAATTTTACGTATAATCACGTGATATAGATCAATCACCCAGACAAACTCTTCTTCAAACTTTTCAGTCACAGAATTTTGGTGGACTTTATTAGTTAATAGGACAACTACTCCTGCATAATGATCTGAGCAGGAATGGCATTCACACCCATGGTGGTCTTGGGTAGATTCATAGATCTCTACTTGCATATTGTACATTCTTCCATGTTAGATCTCCTCCACCTGTACAATAACACTATGCTGCTGACTGGGTCATTGGAACCTATTTAAGACTCTACATCACCAATACTTCTGATGACTACTGCTGTTGGGATGTTCACTCACATGAAATCTAAACCTGTGACCAAGGACTATGATTTCATCATAGCCTCTCCCCCTTTACAGGGGCACAATGCCATGCTTGTGGCCTTAGTCATCCTAATCAAGATTGTTCAATTATACTCTAGTAGGTCAGTTCCTTGTTTTATTATGGAGATTTGCATAACCTATCTCCAACTGGCTCTGATTCTCTGTCATGTTGTTAAAGAGGTTATGGGTTGACCACTGAGATTTGAATGTTGAACTGAATCCCGCATTGTGGCCAAAGCCTATCCCTAAAAGAAGTTTTCAGCCTCTATGGTCTTCCTTGTCACATCTCTCTAATTGCAGCACCCAGATCTCACATTTCTGGACTATTCTGTTCACAGCTTTTCAAGCAAAGATTCATTACATGGAATTCTGTTATAAAAATATAGTCTACTTGTCTTAGATGAAAATATGAAACTGTACTGAGTCCACTGGAAATTTATGCTATCTAATATCAACTAGACTCAGATTGGAGCCAGGCAACCTTTTTTCTTTCTCTTTAATTCCCTGATCCATTCACTAGTCACAGTTTAATTTCTCTTTTCTCCTCAAGTCTTCAAGACACCTCTTTCATACCCATTTTCTTTTCTTTTCTTTTTTTTTTTTTGCTTTTTGCTGAGGCAATTGAGGTTAAGTGGCTTGCTCAAGGTCACACAGCTAGGGAATGTTAAGTGTCTGAGATCAAATTTGAACTCAGGTCCTCTTGACTTCAGGGCTGGTGCTCTATCCACTGTACCACCTAACTGCCCCATCATACCCATTTTCTCAGATAGGACCTTACCCTATATTTCACCAAAAAAACTGAAGATAAAAACTTCCTTTTCTTCTTTCCTTTTTATCTCATATCATTCAAACATTTCCCTCTAATATCTCTCCCTTTATTTTAGTCTCTGACCAAGAGGTGAGCTTTTTCCTTGTAGAAATTCACCCTTTTATGTGAACCCTTGATGTAATTCCCTCATTTTTTCTCAAGGAGACTGTTCCCATTATCATCCTTCCTCCCAATCTTCAATTTATCCTTTGACTCCTTCCTTGCTGCCATATTATTCCCATTTCTCTAAAATCCCCTTATTAGATCCTACCATCCCTATTAGAGGTCACTCTAAAAAGCTGTCTGTACTGTCTCCCTTCCCTCTATTCTATTCTTAAATACTCTGCATCTCAGTCCTCATCCTTCTTCATCTCTATATAACCTTCAATAATACTGACAACTTTCTCCTATGGAAAACACTCCTTCTTTTCTAGATTTTTATGGTTCTGTTCTCTTCTGGATGTTGTTATACCTGCCTCCCTGCTCTTTCTCCATCTCTCTCTCTCTCTCCTTCTCTTTCTCTTTTCTCTCTCTCTCTCTCTCTCTCTCTCTCTCTCTCTCTCTCTCTTTCTCTCTTTCTCTCTCTCTGTCTCTGTCTCTCTCTCTGTCTGTCTCTCTTGGATATTCATTCATGCCTTGCCCAAACCTCTATCTTGGGCTCTTTTCTCTTTCCTTTATATACTCAATGATCTTATTAATTTGTGGATTCAATGATCATCTCTGCATAGATTTCACTGTCTTTATAATCAGTCCTGAACTCCAATCACACATCACCAAATGACTAATGGACATTTCAGACTGGATGTTTCACAGGCACCTCAAACTACATGTGTTTAAGTCATAACTCATTGTCTTTCCCCCCTAAATATTCCTCTCTCCTAGCTTACCCTATTATTGGCCAATGCACCATTATTTTTACAATTACCCAGGTTTACCACCTTAGTATCAACTTAAGTTTATCACTCCCATTCACCCCATGTACTTAATCAGTTGCTAAATCTTATTATGTCTCTCTTCATAATATCCTTTACATAACTCCCTTCTCTTTACCCACACAACTGCCACCCTAGCTTAGGTCCTCATCATCTCTGGCTTGGACAATAGCAATAGTCTTTTAATTGATTTCCTTGTCTCAGGTCTCTTCCCAGTTCCATGTATCTTCTACATATCTGCAAAAATAAATTCCCTAAGCCTCAGGGTTGAAAATATCATTACTTTAATTAATAAATTGCAATAATTTTCTATTACCTCTAAGATCCAATATAAACTCCAATGGCATTTAAAGCTTTTCACAAGCTGCATCCTTCCCACCTTTCTGATCTTATACATTATAACCCTAGGGTCCAGTCATACTGACCTTTCTGCTTTTTACACACAATGTGTCATTTTCCATTTCTCTGCTTTTGCAATAGCTGTCTCTCACATCTAGCCTGCTCTCCTTTCTAACTCTCCAGTTCAAAATTCACTTCCTATATGAGATCTTGCCTGATCCCCAGATTCTAGTGCCTTCTTCTTACTTGTACTTACTTATTCTTAATTTGTATGTACCAGCATACCCATATCTTGGCTTCTTCATCAGAATAATGTAAGCTTTGTGAGGATATGGACTGTTTTTGTTTTTCCTTTGTATTCATATCATACTGATTAGCCCCTATAGTAGTAAATATTTAATAAATGCTTGTTGATTCATTGATTTATGAGCAGGAAGAATATGTTGTTTAGAACATCCTTGGCTTATGGATGTGATATATCTTTATCCCAAAAAATTTGCAAGACCACCTATTTTATATGGAGAGGACATGGGAATTACTATACAATGGGCCTGTCACAAAACTAGTAAATACTTAAACCATCCCATAAATCCATTGGCTTTTTAGGAAGTATGTTGTAGAGAAGGCTACATTTGGTCTGATAGTCTAGTGAGAGGCTGACTAGGTCAAGAAAAGTTATAATTGGCATTGACTAAGTATCACACAGAATATCACTGATAGCTAGATGTGAGGCATGTAAATTCTAATAAAATGATGTTAGCTTTGGGGAGACAGTTTGAGTTAGACAAAATGGTAGCTCCCTGGCACTTTGCATTTTGAATTCATCATCTTTAGCAGATTCTCTTAGATCTAAATTCTAGTTATTGACTTGGCCTGCATCATGTCTGCTCTCTTTCTAATTTGAACCTCACTTTCCCTCCTCAGATGAGAATTCCTTGCATCCTGTTCAAGGGCTTCCCCAAATACCTGAGTTTTTTACTTGATTCTGGAGATTATCAGAGGTCATTGGGAGAGTGAGTGGGGAAATGAAATGAACAGACATAAACTTAAAGTTTAATGGAGAAGGGATTGCTTTGGGTTCTATCTGGGAAGGGAAATTACTATTCTGAGGGTGGAAACACAGGAGCTAACTTTGGACTTATAATCAGTCATATGGGGAATGAGAGAGCCTATGAAACATCTCCCAATGACAGCCATAGAAAGGGAGCCTCACCTTGCTACACCCTCTTTCCCTACCTTACCCTTCCGTCTCTTCTACTCTCCCTTTTCCTCCTTTTCAGACCCTTCTCCTCCCCCCAGTACTTTCATTTTCTGGAGCTCATAGCTTTCCCTCCCACCCCCGGATGGTTTATTAATCATAAACCTATCCAGATACCTAAATCCTTGCCTTTCCCAAACTTTGGGAAATAGGGACTAGACCTGTGATTTTACTGGTAAGTAGAATTCCCAGAGGAGAAAACTCCTTCCACCAAAGCAAGTTGTCACCTTCTCAGTCATATAGAATCTTAGAGAGTTGCTCAGTACACAGGTTAAGTGATTTGTTCAGGATTATATAGACATGTATCCAGAAACAAGACTTGAACTCAGTTCTTTCTAGTTCTGTAACCATTTGTCTGCCTACTACACCACACTGTTGTTATATTCACAGGAAATATGAATTATTGTCCCTCTTAATACTACTCCTGAGATATTTCCTTATAATTGTGACTCAGAGAGCCTAAGTGCATAACAAATAGGGGATACTGTGTAGAGACCTGTTGCACTGGGAAGATTCATAGAATCACAGATTTTTGGAATCAAGAGGGACCTTGGAAGCCATCTAATTTGATCTGTAGTAACAATCCTCTATAATATTTTTTACAAGTGGTTATCTAGTCTTCACTTAGAAAGTCCATTCATTCTATCTTTGTGTAACTGATTCTTAGAAGGGAGGGATTCTCCCACCCCGATATTGAAACTAAATCTTCAGGATTTCACCAGCCATCTGGCCCAACCCATATTCCAAAAGAATCCCTACTATCAAATATCCTTCATTTTTCAATCACTGCCCCTTCTTCTTCCCTATAAAGCCAAGCAGAATAATTGTTTTGCAGGCTCTGAAAAAGAATCCCTAATTCTATGGGTTTTCACAAAAATTCAAATCATCAAGCACTCATCAAGCACTTATTGTGAGCTACATGCTGTAGAGAATACAAAGTAAAAAACCAAGCAGTCTCTGACCTTGGGGAATCTTAGATTCTTCTGGGAGTACAAAAATAAAAATGAAAATAATTCCTGCCTTCATTTTAAGTCATTCTACTGCTCATGAATTTCACATAGAGGGTTTAGTTCAAAAAACTGAATGAGTATTGTAGACTCCCTATGCCAGTAAGTCAAGCATAACCCCAACTATAGATGAATGAAAGAATGGCATATAGTGTTTGCATTATGTATTATTCTCTCTATCTCCCTCAAAAGATCTCATAGACTAATAGGAAATAAGTGAGTGAAAAAATATGCATAAGTACTCAGGATACAAAAACAATGGAGAGGCCCTGCTCTCAAGAAGCTCAGTCTATTGGGAACATAATATACAAATATGATTACATTGTAACATTTAATCAAATACTAAAAAAAGGAAAAACAGATCCAGCTTTTCAATGTTGCTTTTTTGCTTCCTAAATTTAATACTTTCAGTATCTCAGACAAATTTGGGAAGGGGGAAGGAAGAAAAGAGCCCTTAAAGAAAGAGAGGAAGAAGGAATGATTATATGAAATCTGTATTATAAAAACTGGTAAATCTGATAGTGAAAGTGAAGGGGACTGAGCTATGTATTTAATTCATAAGAAAGTAGGTTTGCTTTTCCACTCTGAGGGAATTCAGTCTTAGTTCCCCATCCTTAAGCATTATCTGTCCTGTTTCTAGAGGACTATATTTCTCATGAATTTTTTTTAACTCAGCCAATGGGTTTAATGATTCTCCCCTGCTGAGGTTGTATGGGGCCAATTCCAGGAAGGTAAAACTTGAAGTGTGAGTAGGGTTGTGCTCAATCTGGTAGAGAGGGGAGAGTGGTCTGAGGAATAGGAACTAAAAGGAGAGAAGAGCAGGGGTATGCATTCTTACCTTGTCTCTGTTGTTCTTCCTTGTGGGGTCTACTCTTGCCCAGTTTCATGGCAGAGAACACCCTCTTTCCAGCTCTGAGAGGAGGCCACAGGCACAGATGGAGTTGGAGGTGGAAAAGAATAAAGAGACAAGCAGGAACACATGAGAGAAAACAAATGCTTAGGTCCTTCTCATAGCTCCTCTTGCTTTCTCCTCTCCTCCCTTCTTCTTCCCTTTCCTCCCCAAAGCTTCTTCATTCAAGAGGACCTGAATCTACAGAAATTTGGGGTGAAGTGTCCCCCACTGAGAATTTACCCAGCTTAAACCACTGGGGCAACTGCCCCCCTCCAGTCCCTTTTTACATCTCTGAGGATGGAACTGTGCTCACGCAAGGTCTCCAGCAAATAGAGAACCTAGCCCACCATCAAATATTGATCTTTTACCTGGAGCCAAACTTGAAACTAAGCTTTCTGTGCTTTCTAACCCCACATAGAGTCATTTAAATACCCTTCCTTCTTTGGCCCATTATTCTTCTGAGTTCTGAGTCATTAGTGTCCTTTGTCCCCTATCCCTGTAGCCCTCAACTAGAGGGAAGAGAAAGGAAGGAAGAATCTAGAACAGAAGGATTGAAAATGGCAGAATCACTTGGTATGACAGAATGGTCAAGATAGAGGAGCTAGGAAAAACATGCATCCAGTCCACAGTCAGCCTTGCCTCAGGAGATATAGTTAAACGCACCTTTCTCTAATCTTGTTGCCTCTAGACTTCTCCTTAGTTTCTTTTGGAGAAGTGATTCCTTCCCCAAATGTGTCTTCCCTCCTCACCAATTCTGGGATGGCACCTAGGATGGGAACACTAGGGGAATAGGTGGTTCCTACCTTGTCTTGCTGTTTGATTGGGCTTTGCATCCCCAAGTGATGGGGGATGAATTGCCTGGATTGTGAGTACAAGTTCTGATGTCCCCTTGTTGCTAGCAGCGGACTCTATAATCCTGGCACCAGGAGGAAGAATGGGAGGTAGGGGAGGCAAAGTGCAATATTCCATTACACCATCAATAATAAATGAGAAGGATATCTGAGCTGCCTTCACTTCCCATTCTCCATTCTCCCTTCTCCATTCCTTCCAGGAGGCTGGAGGGGGTGTGGCCCTATTTTGTCTCTTGATGGGGATAGGTTAGGAGGCTGCCTTGGTCAGGCTCCCATGGAGCCATCCTCTATTAGGAATCTTGGGATAGCAAAGATGAAAGGCACTTGATTCACATGGACCCTGCTCAATAAGTAGAGCTCACCTTTTTTGGGCATGAAGAGATAGTTTTCTGTTATCTATCCAATGGAGTTCCATTTCCACCACTCTATGCTTTCCTTGTTGCATAACTGGTGTTAATATTTGTGTGTGTGTGTGTGTGTGTGTGTGTGTTTGTATATATGTGCATATACATGTGGGAATGGGAATGGGAAGGTAAATGAGGGGAACAGGAGAGAAAATTTCCTTCTAAGTGGAACCTATAGCAGGGAGCTTTTTTGTTGCTGCCGTTTTACTCAAGTCCAACTCTTTGTGACCCCATTTGGAGTTTTCTTGACAAAAATGATAGAGTGGTTTTGCCATTTGCTTTTCCAACTCATTTTACAGATGAGGAAACTGAGACAAACAGAGGTAAATGATTTATTCAGGATCACACAGCTAACAAATGTCTGAGGACAGATTTGAGCTCAGGAAGATAAATCTTCTTGAATTCAGGTCTGGCACTCTATTCACTATACCACTTTGCTGCCCCCATTCAATCCACCATCCATTCATTCTCCAAAAAGCATTTATTAAGTATTTGCTGTGTACAAGGCACTGTGTCAAGCTTCCTTCTATTTTCTTGCAGAGGGCATTGGAAACTAAAGGAAGTGAACCTTTCTACAGAAAATGAACCAGAACCTGAGTCAATTACTCCATCCCCGCCCCCCCCCAAGAAAGCATCTATTATAAATAAATTAAAAATGGATCCAATTGGAGTGGGAACGAGAGACATTAGTGCAGATAGACTAGAGCACCTGGTTCTAAAGAAGGAGACCCTGGATAGGGTCCTGATTAAAATAGACCTTAGAGGTATTTATTTTTTTCTTTCCCACTCATTATTTAATTTTACTATTCACACTAAATCCTGCTATTTTGGCATCTGGGAAATGAAGAAGAAAAGAACTAGTGAGAGGGAAGAAGAGAGAAGCTTAGGAACACAAAACCTGCTGAATTCAATGTTCTTTTTAAACTTTTTTTCTCCACAGGGAAAAGTAAATACCATCTTTAAGGAAACTTTTGCTTTCTAAGTGTTTATAATGTTTACAAATGTTAAAAGTGTTCATAAATGTTTATTGATTGAATGTTTCTTGGTATATTTTTAATTTAATTGCACTGGTTTATAACTTTCAAAAAGCTGAGGTCCCATTCTGATAGTCCTGATCATTAACAAGCAAGGAGGAAGTTGTTGATTCTTTTAGCTTAAATCAGAGCTAAAAATCACAATGAGTTAAAAGATCCCAAATTCATTGCTGAATTTAAGAAGTGCTTGTTCTGTCTCTTTGAGATGGAAAGATTTTTTTTAAGGCACTTAGAATCTTGGAGTTGGAACAGATCTCAGAAGTCATCTAGTATAATCTCTAGCCAAATAATGAATACTTTCAGTAGATCTCCAACAAGTAATCATCTTGTTTCTATTTGAACACTTCCAGTGACAAGAAGCTCATTACTCCATGGCAGCTAATTCCATTTTTGGACAGCCTTAATGGTTAGGAAGTTTCCCCAACAATGTTAAACAAAATCTTCCTCTCTGTTCTACCCATTGCTCTTACTTCTTCTTCTAGAGCCAAGCAATTATGGCAACTTTTCAAATATAGCATAAATCTCTTCTCCTCAATTTCTTCAAAGAATTCTCATAATAATGTTCATATGCCAGTGCTCCTTTTAAGATGTGGCACCCCAAAATGAATATCACAATCTAGATATGGTCAGACTAGGGCAGAATATTGCAGGACTATCATCCCTTCTTGTTCTGAACATTATGTCTTTATAAATGCAAGATATGATTCCCTTCTTTCTTTTGACTACCACATTACTCTGCTGACTTATTGTGTATGCAGTGTCTTAGAATTTCCATAGCTTTCTCACATGAAACTATTTCTAGTTATATAAATATGTAACTGTCTAAAGGCAAAGAGATCTAAATCCCCAACTTGGTTAATGACCACGAGTGGAGAATAACCACTTACAAATTCTAATTGGGGTTCTATTTTGTATTTTGTTATAAGGATGAATATTTGCTCTATTAAATAAATAAAAAATGCCATGCCTTTTTTTTTTGGCCCAGTGTTATGTGAAAAACCCATATTGGGTTGGGCCTTCCAAGAAAATGTAAGATCAGTGGAATCTCTAAAGACATAGAAAATCAAACCTGTTTTCTCCACTAATAACTATAAATTAAGGAAATCTTATTTCAGAGAGAAAGATAGATGTATTGGAGAATTAATCATAAGATCATAAATGTAAAACTAGAAGGTATCTTAAACATTAAGTCCAAACTCTTCATTTTAAAGATAAGGAAACTGAAACCCAGAGAACATAAGTCATTTTCCCAGGGCCATAGATCTAGTAAGTTTCAGAGGTGAAATTTAAACCAAAATCTTTTCTGGCTCTGTCCTCTATGCTATGCTGCCCTCTAAAGCAAAAACATGATCCTAAATATTGAATTTTTTTAGCAGTTATCCCTTGAATAGACCTTTGGTTTTCAACTGTGATAGGCACAAATACCATTTGCATACATCTATTGACAGAGGTATTGAAATTGTGCTAAGATACTATTTATTAGGTTGAAAAATAAGTCTGGTCTGATTGGGAGCTCACCCAATAGGATTAGTTCCTGAAAAGTCCAAAGGACTTGCCTTGGTCTCTGAAGTCTAGTAAAAACGAATGATTTTATATAATGATTTTACATTAGCTTTTTTGACAGGGAGAAAAGATAACTGCCTCTAGGAAATGGATCTGCCAAGATTTCTAGTCATCCTAATGCCAAGCTTTCTCTTAAGCCACAATGGGCCCTCAGGATTTGGAAAGAAGCCAAGATGGATTTCACAGCTCCATCATTAGTGATTACTGAAGCTTGAGTTAGCCCAGCAGAAGTAGTGCTAATGGTGGGAAGTGAAGGGAGTGATCATAGGGTTTATATGGCTGAAATTCCAGGCTGCCCTGAACTATTAACTGACATCTTTTTTAAAATGCCCTTGAGATCCTTGCTTTTTGGACTACTTTCTGCTCAGTTCTATGGGGAGCTAGCAAATATCAGACTCATATAAGTTTTCTTGACAGATATACCCATAGAGACATTTATATTTAAAAACCCAAACCAAAACCTCTGACTATCATTGGCAATGGAGTCATAAAACTGAGAGATATATGTTTTTCAAAAGTGTTTGCTTCCAACAGACAGAGATTTAGAGTATAGTGGAAAAAAGCTGAATTTAGAATAAGGGAAACTGAATTAGAGCTTGACTGCCAATGACCTTAATCTTGAGCAAGCCATTTTACTCAGGGACTTTACTCATCTGTAAAATGGAGGAGGGGGCACCAGATTAACTTCAAAATTGCTTCTAGCTATAAATCTACAAATTCAAGAACAATTATAATGTAATTTGTTGCATGGTATGGCAATTAGGTTTGCCAGCTCTTCTGCATCTGCTGGGAGCTGAAAGTCTCTAAAGGATCCCTCATTCCCAGGGACACTGGAAATATGTTGTTGTGTCTGGATTTTGCACCACTTTTTGGTTCATTCTGGGAATTGCATCTTCTTTAATGGTTCAGTGTTACAGGAGAAAGACTGATATTACTTCTCTTACCTCCCACCCAACCACTCTGGATTGTAGAGCACAGATGCAGGCACTAACATATCCCAGCTTTCCATTCCATGTCTGCCAACCCCTACCACAATTTCTTCTCCCAGCTCTAGTTTTCTAGAATGAAACTATATTAAGTTGGAAAGCCATG
This sequence comes from Myrmecobius fasciatus, assembly GCA_023553655.1. NCBI lineage: Eukaryota > Metazoa > Chordata > Mammalia > Dasyuromorphia > Myrmecobiidae > Myrmecobius > Myrmecobius fasciatus. Next base: position 101,912 of record JAJPUD010005676.1, on the reverse strand, counting down.
TAGCAGTAATGTGGAAAAATAACCAGAGCCCAGTCTAAGACATAGATAACCAGTCACCCAACTTCAAAAGGCCTGGTTCTTGTGGGTGCTCAGTATTTGCTGCTGCCAGATTCCAAGTGGGAGGGAAGGTCAGCAGTGAGTACAGGTAGTCAGATTCTTGGACATATGATTTTAGTACAGCTGTTAGAAGCCCAGCTTAGGAAAGCTGGTTCCATACAGGAGGGTGCAATAAAAGGAAAACATTGCTATCCCCTCTTTCCTGTAGGATCAGTGGCCCTACCACCCACCAGCAGAAGAAGAAGCTCTTCATCTGGACTCAGAGGATTTAAGTTTAAATCCTAATCTCACTTAATAACTGTTTGACATTGGGAAAGTCACTTCATTATTCTGACCCTCAGTTTCTTCATCTGTAAAATGAAGGGCTTGAGCCAAATGAGACCCTTCCCCCTCTAAGTCTGAATTCATATCCAGCCTCAGACCCTTACTAGCTGTGTGATTCTGGGCAAGACACTTAACCCTGTTTACCTTAGTTTATCATCTGTAAAAGTGAGCTGGAAAAGGAATGGCAAACCATTTCAGTATCTCTACCAACAAAACCTTAAGTGGAATCTTAATGAATCAAACATGACTGAAATTATTGAATAAAATGGTTTCCAAAGGAACCTAGTCTTTAGAATTTGGAACAGTGGCAGCTAGTTGGTGCAATGGATAGAGCACCAGCCCTGAAGTCAGGAAGACCTGAGCAGCAATGTTTAAAATGAGCCTTCTTTGTTTCTAAGATAATTCCAATATATGTACCTTTGAGCCCGTCTGAAGACCTGAAAATAGTCATGTTTTCTCTTAGCTATGGAAATGAAAAGAAGTTTTAGAAAAGAAGTACAGAAAAAAAGAAGTTTTAGAATAGGCTCTGATGTGTATTAATTTTTACATAAGGGGCATTTGTCACATCTGAGTCATATCTATTACCTATGTCTTTTGTAATTCTGTCTACTCTTATAGAAACTATCCTTTCTGTATAATCTCAGTACCAGCCCCAGCCAACAGGTCTTCTGTTTTTGCTATTACCAATCCCTCTGTTTCTAGAAATAAAGATTTATTTGGTCTATGGCATTTTCAAAAGGATGACTCAAGTATTAGAATTTTTAGAATGCTAGATGGCTGCATTTAGGACTAATGTTTAATTGTTCTGAATCTGTTCTCAATTTTTTTTAATCTCAATAAAATATTGTGATTTTTTTCTTTTTCATTCATTTGGATCCTAGTGATGGAGATACTCAATAATAGGGAAACCAAGAAATGAAAAATAGAGATCATAGGAGAGTTTTTCCAGAATAGATTACTTATTCATGGGTCTTCAACTACTCTAATTTGATCTATAAAGGCATCAAGGAGATCAGAAACTACTACCTAGGATAATTTATTGATATTTCATAAGACAACTCTTACTCAGGATGGGGAGGGAGGATGGTAAACTGGAAAAGAGTGACAATAAGTTGCCCCTTGCCCTTCAGGGCTATGAAGTTAAATGAACAATTAAATTCATAATTTAATCTTTCCCCTTCTTATCAGAGATATGTTCATGGAGAATGAGACAATATATATGAAAATATCTTGAAAATTGTAAAGAACAAAAAAAATTGTAAAGAATTATGGAAGTAAAAGCTGAAGAAAAAAATCAAAATAATATTTGTTGTTAGGTATGAGCAGGCATAGGGAATATAATTCTTATTCTTGGGGAAGGTTGAAGCTGGTAGATTGCTGAAGCTTCAGAGTGCTGAGATATATCAATAGAGTTAAAAGTTTATTGATTGGGCATTCAGACTGTCTAGCACCAATATGGCAAAGCAGGGATGGGGAAGAAAGTGTTAAGTTAGGATGAAAGAAGAACCATGTTGTCAAAGGAAAAACACTGACCTCAGGGAGAAATCAAGCAAGGGAAAGCTTGCACACCATCAAGAGAGGAATTGGGCTATGTGTAGTTAATATACCTCCAATCTGGGAAAAATGGGGAGACAGTCTCAAAAAAAAGTAAGTTTATTGCTTCTAACTTATTTTCTTTTAATAATCTAGTGTTCTCTTTCATTTTCATAGTCTATGGTATATAATTTAAAATATGTAATTATTTTATATATTCATATATATATATATATATGCTGAATATATTCTGAAACAATTCTACAATTCAATTCTACAAAGCTTTAAACATTCACTATGTTCAAAGAACTGTTCTAGCTTTGGATATATACTGGGGATTATTCATTTTTGTTGTTTAGTCACATCTGAATCTTCCTGACTCAGTGGACATAGAGTTTTCTTGGCAAGGATACTGAAATGGTTTCCCATTTTCTTCTCCAGTGGCTCTGAAGCCAAATTTAAACTCAGGTCCTCCTGACTCCAGCCCCAGTGCTCTATGCACTAGGCCATTTAGCTGCATACATACTGGGGATACAAAGTCAAAAAATAGTTTGTATCCTCAAGCTGCTTAGGGAAATAGCAACATATATACAGATAAGTAAACACAAAGTAGACACAGGGTAAATATAAGGAAAGGGGAGGACAGGATAAAGGTGGGCAATTCTCTAATAACTCAGAGTATCAGAAAGGACCTTGAGAAGAAAGTAACTTGTGAGTTTAGCCTTGAAAAGAGCTAGGGATTCCAAGCACAGAGGTAAGGAGAGAGAATATTACAGGCACAGGACAAATTTAGAACAAACCACACTTGGAAAATGTAATGTTGTATAATGGGAATGGCAATTAGGCTAATTTAGCTACAGCTTGGAGTATAGAAGAGAAGCTAATATGAAATGACTGGAAAGGTAGGCTTTAATCAGATTGTGAAAAGTTTTAAATGCCAAACAAAGGAAGTTGGATTTTATCATAAGGACAATAGGGAACCAGTGAAGATTCTTGAGGAGGAGAATGAAACCTGGATTGAATTAGCATTTGAGTAATTATATGGAATATGCTTTAAACAGAAGAAAGAATGAAAAGAGGGAGATCAATAAGGAAGGTGATTCAATTGTCCAGGTGGGAGGGAGGAGGCCTGACCTGAATTATTCTGGTGACTTTATGAGTAGAAAGATACAACTGAGAGCTACTGTAGACTTGAGAGAGGAGGTCTGGGCAGAAGGGAGAAGGGAAGTAGACTAGGTTTGAATCTGGACTTTGTTGTTGTTCAGTTGCTTCAATCATGTCCAACTTTTTGTCCCCCCATTTGGGGTTTTCTTGGCAAAGATACCAGAGTGGTTTACTATTTCTTTCTCTGGCTCATTTTTACAGATGAGGAAATGGAGGCAAACAGAGTTTAATGACGTGTCCACAGACACACAGCTAATAAATGTCAGAGACTAGATTTGAACTCAGGTTTTCCTGACTCCAGCCCTGGAGCTCTATGCACTGCACCACCTAGCTGTCTATACTTGGATTACTCAAGGAGATACACACACATATTTGTCTTTATGTGTATATATATAAATATGTGTGTTTATTTACATATGCTTACATGTATCCATACACATATGTATGTATGCACATATATTATCATACAAAATGATTTATATTGTTATAGAAGCTATGGTAGATGTAGTTGGGTTGTGATTTGTATCTTTGGAAAGAACTCCTATATTGATGAGAATACAATTCTAATAATTTAGCTAATGTTTATATAATGATTACAGGCACTGTGCTAAATGTTTTACAATTATTGCTTCATTTTATTCTCACAACAGCCCTGGGAGGTAGGTACTATTATTGTGTTATTATTATCCTCATTTTACAGGTGAGGAAATTGAGGGACATAGAGGTTAACCATGATTTGTTCAAGATTTCAAAGCTAGTGAATATGGATTTGAACTCAGGATTTCCTGATTCCAGAACTGACATTTTATCTAGTGCACTACCTACTGTTAACTTTGTCTTAATTTCTTAACATAGACAAGTTTTCAAAGCCTTGGTATCTCATCAGTACTTCTTTGTGGAGCCCATCGTTTTGCTAGTCTAGCTACAGATGCAGGTAATTTTACATACATCATTAATAGCCCCTTTTCAAAATCTATTGAATTTTCATTGATTTTTTTCTCTCATTTGACTGAGGTTGATAGAACCATTCACAGACAGGTCTTGTCTGTTAAAAAAAAAGCCAATCTAGTATACATATTCAGAAAATTCCAGTTCAGACTTGCAAGGGATCTCAGAGCTACGTCTCCAAACAACTCATCTTAGAACAAGAATCCACTCTACATCTGCCCCAAAAGGGATCCTGCCTTTGCTTGAATAACTTTATAGGGAACTCATTGCTTCTTTGAGGGAAATCATTCCATTTTTGCATAAGTTTAATTTTTCAGAAGCTTTTCTTGACATCTTATAGTGTGACATTAAGTCTGGAAAAGTCAATTAGATCACATTTCAGGCTTCTGAATAAACTCAAGTATGGCCTGAGTCCAGTGGTGGAGGACTTTGAATAGCCTTTGAGTTTCCTTCTAGCTCCTAAAAGTGAGTAAATGTCTGAGGTACAATTTGAACTAAGGTTTTCCTGACTTTCCATCCACTGTGTAATCAACATAACTTGGCTACCAGTTGTCTATTGTTAGAGGCTGAAAGAGAGAAAAAAGGAACAAAGCACTTCAAGTTTTGAAAACTTTATGGGAAAGGATTTCTTCATTTTGGTTTTTGTATTCCCAGTGCCCAGCATAGAATGGATTCTTAATTAATGCTCATGTATTAAATATTTAATTAATAACAATTAAATATTGAATTAAATATGATCTAACAGATATACCACATATCCATCTTGGTTAAACAAGGGTAGTCCAATCTAGTAGTTACTGAAAATAACCTAATTTATCCCCTCATCATTTTATATCTAGCAGCTATATGTTACTATATGTGTACATGTCATGTTCACTGATTAGAATGCAGACTTTCTGAGGACAGGCACTGTTTTCAACTTTTGTCTTCCTATCCCTAGTTCCTAGTATGGTGCCTGGCAGAGAGTAGGTGCTTAATAAATGCTTTTTGAATAATTAATGATTAATTGTCTCAAGGTCACTAGGGAAGCTGATGGGGAGACTCTTGTTAAGTACCTTTGAACTCAAAATTCCATGACTGATGTGCAGGAAGTTCCAAAGAAATCGTTCCTGGTGCTTACACCTTAGGTTATCACAAAATTTAAAACAATTCTTCACCTGGGTTCCACAAACCTTGCCCCCTTAAGGAGTATGTGGATAGATGTCAAGGGTTACATGTACCTGAAAGGGGGGAAATTGCACTTAATTTTCATTAGGCTCTAAATGAATTTAGCATTTCCTCCAATTATAAGTTGAAATCTTATATTTTTTTTCTAAGAAGAAATCCATAGGGGTTTACCAGATTGTCAAAAGTTTCCATGATGCAAAAAGGGTTAAGAATCTCTGACTTAAGAGTAAGTTCTTTTTTGGGGGAGGAAGGGTTCAAGAGTCAATAAGCATTTATTAAGCACCTATGTTGTACCAGGCACTGTATTAAAGGCTGGAAAAACAAATGAAAAAAGAAAAGATAGTCCCTGTCCTTAGGGAACTTACCCCCCAAATGGGAGAAAATAATGTACAAAAGAACAATGAAAGGAGTGGATGGGAAATAAAGGGGGGTGGTGTGGAAGGGGGAGAAGTCATAGAAATCTAAAACAACTGTAGAGGGATGGGAAATGAGGAGATGACTGAGGAGATGTTAGTCCTCTCCCCTTCCTCAAGAAGAGTTTATGGCTATACCCTCCAATCACAGGCACAAAACCAGATGAAGTGTGAGTAATACGACTGATTAAATCTTGTAAGATGAGATTTCAAAATAATGAGTTAACCCTAAGCACTAGGAGAAATCAAGGGAGTACAAAATGAGTGAAGCTGGATGAGAAATTGTGTCTAAACTGTCTCCCTAGCTGTGATGTTAACTGTCTTCCTCTTATTCAGCCTTAATTGTTTGCCTTGAAGTAACTTCAGATGTGGAAGATTTTGCCTTCCTTCACATTTCTGTATACCACATTCTTCCAGTGCTGGAAAAAGGGTTTTCTTCGAGTCTCATATCAAAAGCCATCTCTGTAGGAGGATATTTCTTGTCTCCCTGGCTGCTGATGGAAAGGAAAGTAATTCTCTCTTCTAAGGTTACTTTGTATGAATGTATATGTATTATGTATATACCTAATTATTTATGTGTTTCCTCCCCACCATTAGTATGTAAACTCCTTGAGAGCAGGAGTTGTTTTCAATTTTTCTTCACATATTTCCAATGCTTAGCATGGTACCCAGCATGGAATAAATGCTAATCGACTGATTGATTGATTGAATTAGAAGCCTTTGTTGCTTGGTAGGAAAGAGTTCAGTCCTGTTAGTATATGTTTTGAAAACTTAGTATCATCTCCACACTACAAAAAGAGGAATCAGGGTAGAATTCTGTTGGGGGGGAGGGGATAGGTGATTCTAGGTTCTTGAAAGTTATATCAAGAAGAGGCACCCAAATATAAATATGAACATCCATATGATCCTGGGAAATCCTGGTTTGATTCTATGAGAGCTTGCAGGAGCTTATAAGGATCCACTCATTAATTACCATCCTTCCTGTCTTTTGTAGCCTCAACTCTATATGTATTCCCCATGGGAAACCTCTCTCTTCCTCTATCCTATCATCTATCTGTTAATTAACTTCTCCCCTTTCTTCTTAACAATTGATATGCTATGGATAGCACAGTAGAAAGAAGCATACCTTCTCTGGAACTTCCTTATACTTCCCCCATTCTTCCATAGCTTTTCTGAACCCAGAGTCCATTTTCTCAGATTCATTATCCTACTGGCTGTCTATTCCTCCACATCTCTACCTTATAGGAGGGGTGTGTGTGTGTGTGTGTGTGTGTGTGTGTGTGTGTGTGTGTGTGTGTGTGT